>CAAHFI011941486.1:0-17255 GCA_900893395.1 Euglena gracilis | reverse complement strand
TGTGAACGTCTGAAGTTTGTTGGGGAATCAGGTTCTTTTTCACCAGGTTTGCCTGTGCTCCCGTGTCAATCAGGGCCTGTAGAACATTTTTTTGCCGTCCGGCAACACAGCACGGACTTCAATGAGGAGTTGTTTTGCTTCTTTCTGCTGATGACCTGCCCCAGCAGGAGTTTGGACACCGGTTCACACAGTCGTTTTGGAAGCCGAATGTTTTGGTCTGGTTCTGTTTTGTCAGTTGAATCTGGGTTTGGCTGTTGACCTGTCAGTTCTGGGCTGGGCTGTGAGAGCATGTTTTGTCGTGCAGTCTGGGCAGGGCTGGGCTGCTGCAGCGGTTGTTGGCGCGCCTGGGCTTGGCTGGTTTGCCGTAGCCGTTCGTGGAACCCCGCCAGGTCCTGAATCAGTTGTTCTGGGATCCTGAATTTTTTGAAGGCTGGAATGTTGTGTTTGTTGCTGAGTTTCACCAGGTGACCACCACCGTTCGGGTCCAGGTTCTTGCACGTTTTCCCGTCACACCGTTTTGCTGGTACCTGCAGGATGTCAGGGCTGCCCCAGATTCGTGTTGGTTTTTTGTAACCCCAGTCTGTGTATTGACAGTAATCCACGTCAATGTACGGGTACGGTTTCATGTAATCTCGTTTTCCCAGGTATCCGTACCTTGGGTTTTCCAACCACCATTTCTGCGGCTGCAGAAATTCCACAATTTCCAGGCTTTCTTTGCAAGGCTGTCTCCTTTTCCAGGTTTCTGGGTCTTGTCGTCAGGGCAATGCTGAATTCTGTGCAGGGAACTCCACACACCACCGTGTGGAATTCACCAGGTTTGAAATGTTTTCTGAAGTCCCAGTCCAGTACGTCCACCTGGTAATCCGCTTTCCACCTGGGGTCTGATCCACCGTCACCACCTCGAAACCCATTTTTTCATACACCTTGCTGACCGATTTTGTTCCACAGAACAGGTCCAGCATTTTTGGTTTTGGTTTTTCTGCTGTGGCCCGTTCTGGTGTCGCTGTGGCTGCCTCCTGCAGTTTTCTGATGTTTTCTGTGGTTTTTCTGTCCCCAAATCGGGTTTTTGTTCACCACCCTCCACCTCGTCCTCCACTGGTGGGTACTCGTGGGCTGTGCCGAACCTCACCTTGGATGTCGGGTGTAGGGGGTGAAATGTTTGTGGAAACCTGGTAGGTACTTGCACCGTGTTTTGTGTCCGCATACCAAAAACACTTCCACAGGCCACGGTGTATTCCTGCAGTTCTTGTCACCCTGTCCGAACAGTTTTGTTCCGCTGGGATGAACATTGACATCACTGCCAGTTTTTTGATTTCCCTGTACCATCGTCTGTGGACCCATCTTGGTACCATGAGAAGTGCGTGGGCCTCGTCTGTTTGAATTTTCTCACCACCTGTGAAATTTTGCTGAATGGGGGTTCATCCACAGCAGTTTTCCGTGCCAGTTTTTTCAAAGGCGTCAGTTCCATCTGGGCTGCCCGATCCCCACCATTGCGGGAATCTTTTTTTTTTTTTGCAAAGGCATCCAGCTGGGGCTGGACCCCGAAGTGTGAGAGAATTTCTGTCATTTTTTCTTCCTTCACGTGGTAGTTTTCAGACACCCACCGTGAAGCTGCTCTGCCGAACCTGCAGCTGACCTGTTCCCTTTTCGGTTCTGGGCTGTGGAGTCGTTTTTTTGTCAGGATGTTTTTCTTTTGGGGTTTTTTCTTACCTCCCTTACCCAGTGTGTATGACCGCTGCGGCTCTGGACCTGGTTCCCTTGTTTTGTTTTGTTGTTTCGGTTGTGTCTGCAGAGAGTCGCCCCTCTCGTCCCCTACCCTCAGGCCGCAGCCCCTTCACTTCCGTTCTGCGTTTTGAACTGGCTGCCAGCGGTTGCTGGAAGATGCTTCTGCCTTTGGCTGTCCCTGTGGCTGGTTGGCTGGCTCCTGTGAATTGGTTTGCTGTGTCTGTGGTTCAGTTTTCGTTGCTGCTGGCTGTGGCTGTGGCTGCCCTTTGCCTTTTCCTTTCCCGCTCCCCTTCCCAGAATCGTATCCTTTCCCAGAGTTGTATCCCTTTCCAGAATCGTAGCCTTTGCCGTAATTCTGATTCCAGTTCGGTTCTGGTTCCAGTTTTGGGTTGAACCCCAGTTTTGACCTTTCCCCTTTCCTTTGCCTTTGCCCCAGTCGTTTTGTCCCCAGTCTGACCAGTTGGTGTACCGTCCCTGGCCAGGCTGTTCTGAAACTGCCATGGGCACCTGCTGGCGTGGAGAAGGGGTCTGGGTTTTTCAGGTGTTGGGTTCGAGGTCCAGGGAGTTGGGTCGGGATCTGGAAGGTGGTGTCCGACTTCTGGATTTTGTTTTCTCCTCCTCCTTGACTTCCCTGACGTAACCCCTGCGGTCCATCGACCGTGATCTGTTTTCACGAGGTTGGTTCTGCCAGCCGTTGTACCCCTACCCAGGGAGTCTGACTGTTGTTGGCACCTGAGTTCGGTTTCCACACGTTGGAACAGTTCATCCAGAGTCAGTCTTGGCTTGCACCTGTGTGAAGTGTGGTTTATGTCCAGTCAGCAACGTTGAACCGTTTTTCATCAGGAGCAGTTCAGCAGCTCTGCTGCTGTGCAGTTGGATCCTGAAGTTTTGTCCGTCTCGTGCCACCTGAAAATTTTCACCTTGCCCACTGTTGCTGCCACCAGGTCACGAACGTCTTCCGTTGTTGCATCTGGGACGTTTGCAATGTTTGTGACCCCTTTCAGTTTCAGTGTCGGTCTGTCCTGATTTCTGCGGTCCTGTTCCCTGATGCAGCTTCTGCGTTGTGTTTCAGGCATTTTTTCAGCCACCAGGTTGTAAGCGTCTTCCTCTGATGGATTTTCCAGCCTGCTGTAGAGGAGTTTGAAATGGGCCTCAAACTCCCTCCACGCTTCCAGTGTCAGTTTTCCTTCCGTTTTTGGTCTCAGGTTTTTCAGTTCGTCTTTGATGGCTGATTGTGTGTCTCCACCGTATTTCTGGCACATCCAGTTCCAAAATTCCTGGTATTTTATTTTTCACCGCGTTCCTGTCTGCGTTGTAGTTCCAGTTTGCTGGCACTGTCCAGGCTGCCCAGCAGTGACAGTTTCAGGTCATCGGTCAGGGACCCCTGACCGGCTGACACACGTTGCAGGTACATCGGAAATTTCACGGCAAAATCTGCGAAATTCCCCTGCAGTGTTGGTCTTACCAGGTCTTTGGTCATTGCCGCGCCCACTGGACCCAGCAGCAGCCCGAAGGATGCTGCCGGGCCGTTCCACGGGTGCCACCACTGTTTCCTCTCCTATGTGGTGGATGGCAGTTTGGGTAGACCCCATCTGGGAAGTTGTTGTGGCTGTGTTCTGAGTTTCGGTTTCGTCTGCCCACATGAACAAGCCGGGGGGGGACCTGCTGGCAAGGAATAAGCATGACTCTGGCCGGGAGGTTGGACGACAATTGGTTTGGGGACAATGCCCGAAGAGCTCGCTGACCATTGCCTCCCTGAATCTCATAAACCCCTACTGTACTTCATAGCCACGAGGCTGAGCTCCAAACACCCGAAATAGAATACCAAAGCCGAGAACTCTCTCCGACGTCCACCATGGAGGTGCAGAAGTCGCACACAATCGAAGGGGGGCTGAACCCCCGTGAGGGACCTCAAGCCAAGTGCCAGCCAGGTCCACCATACAACCTCTTCAAGCGCACCTCCTGACCCGATCCTGGTGCAGTAGGAACGAAAGGGCCCGTCCACCCAATCCAGATCTCAAAGACCAATCAGAATTGCGGAGGTCGAGAACAGGATTACAAATCGCCTGTGCACCCGCAGCATGACGAGATCTTTTTGCTAAGCTCACCCCTTTACCTGCCCCCGCACCTCGCGCCTTATACTATTCTCTAAGCTCGCCCCTTTTGCCTTCCCTCCCTTCACCAGCGTGCACAGACTGTTGCCTCTGTACACAGCCTTACTCCCCTGAACTCTTCAAATCCAGTAGGCTGTGCCACTGGTCGGTGGATTCGGTTCGCCACCACCGTCAACAGTTTTCAGTTTTTTTAAAAATGCTTGCATTCCCAATTCTTCTCCTTCAGTGTCACAATGCCGTTTCGGGTGGAAGCGGGTGGGATAGTTATGATGAAAGTACAGGGTGCTGAAATGAAGTGAAAATACAGGAACTTGATTGCTTATGGAAAGGGCCAACATCACCACATGCAGGCCACTCAGGCCTTGCTCTGAACAAATCCACATTCGATCGAGCAGAGGCCTGCCTGAACGGTGACAGGCCCTTGGTGGGTCAACTTGTTTTCTGCTTGGTACTTGCTACTTGCATCACAAGTTTCAAGTCTGAAGACAGATTTCACAGACATTTTGTCCTTAGATGCTGGTTTTCTTCTGAAACTTCCATTTTTGTTTCTTGCGTTCTTTATTTGCTGTTCGACCAAATGTTCTTGGAAACCAAAAAATTGGGGGAGAATTTTTTCAATCTGGCATAGGCCCAAAATTTTGCATTTCACATTTTTTGCGATTGTCATGGTGTTTTTTTTGGGCCAGATGTGGTGGCCAGTTTTGGGCCAGATGTTCTATCCAGTTTTGGGCTAGATGTGGTGGCCAGTTTTGGGCCACAGGATTCTCTCAGGAAGAGTTGTTTGGGTGCCATTCTCTTGGAAAGGGGCGGCAGAAAATCGTTTTGTTTCCGTTTTTTTTTTGGCAAAATATGTGTTGTTTCAACGAGAAAAATGTCAGTAAAATTTGACTGTGCCAAAAGTTTGTTTACTTTATTGACCTTCGTTTTTTTCACCTCCTCAGAAGTATGAGTTTTTATAGGACGGAAAATTTTGAGGTTTTTTGTGAAAAAAAAATTTTTCCATCAAAAATCACGTGTTTTTGGGTTTTATTTTTCAAAAAACTTTTCTGGGCAAAATCCCCGTTTTCCCGAAAACGGTGAAAATGTTGTGGTGGGTGTGGGGGGGGGGTCGACTTACCCCCCTTCCGGTTCTTCCGGCGCAGTCTTTTGGTGCTGCCGGCAAATATGTTGAAGAAATGTTCATCCACCCGAAAAATAAATAGCATTGGACTCCCTGCAGGCGCACTCACGGCAATGCTGGAGCGTGCACACCAGGAAAAACCGAAGGCAGGGAACGATTTCTTGATTGACGCGACGAGTGGAGGGAAGCCGTGACTGCTTTTCGGAAGGAAGGAAATTTTTTTTTTGGTCCGGCAGGCTGGCAAGACAGACATTGGTCCGGCTTGGCTGGCGAAAAAATGCTTCGTCCGGTACGGACGGCTGGGCGTCCAGCATTGGTCCGGCTGAAGAGGTCCGGACGGCTCGGACGGCTAGCCGGCCAGCCGCCCCTTGCTTAAGGTCTGTATTGACGGATGCTGACATCGATGGCGACCGGACCCTCACTGTCAAGGCGGGGATGAAGATATCGCCAGGGCGGGCCCGTTGTTCCTTTTTCACTTGGAATCCGCGCGTTGAGCCAAGGAGGTGGTCAAGGAAGTGTCAAGGAGGTTGTCATCAGCCCGTTGTTCCTTTTCACTTGGAATCCGGCGCGTTGAGCCAAGGACATGCCGCTTGTAGAAAAATTCCAGAAACATCCAGTGTTCCTTGGCATTTCGGGCAGAGTGTCTTTCCTGACGAAGCACCTTCTTTGGCGGCATGCCAATGTCCAACGCAAAAGGCAGCGAAATTCAGCAGAAGGCAACAAAGTGCGGGTGCCTGTGCTTGGGGTGGTTGCAGCCCCATGGCATGCGGCTGACATTGGCTTGCACTTTGCAAGGTTGACTGCAGGCCCCCTTTTTCCAGCCCCCTAGAGAGGGGGGTCGGCACGCCGTGGCGAGCCGTCCGGCTAGGGGGGGGAGGGGGGGGTTTTGGCGTGGCGGGGGTCCCGGATGGGGGGGGGAGGGGTGCGCGGGGTTTTCCAAGAAAATTTTCTTTGGCGCGGCAGACATGGCGTGGCGAGGGGGTCTGAAAAGGGGGGGGGGAGGGGGGGTAAAATGGCGTGGCGAGGGGGTCGGTGAGGGGGGGGGGGTGTGCCGACCCCCCAGAGAGTGGACAGTGCTGAGTGGAGTTGCATGGGGAACCCAACAGACGTCTGTCGTCGAGGTACCAGCCTTGCCATTCACAGAAGCGGTCAAGTCTTCAAGCATGTCTTGTAGACCCCATGCAAGAAGGGCAGGACCACACGGATTTCCTTGCTGCGCCCCTCGGGCGGATAGCAACACCGATTTTTCACAAAATAGGCGGAATGTTGGCTACAGCTCTCCAACCATGGCAGGGCAGATGGGCATCTGTGACGAACACTGACGAGGGCCGAGGCACGAAACATGCTGTTGAAGGCGTTTGTGAGGTCAATTTGGAGCAAGCCCCATCGATCTTCCTTTTTTATTGTGCAGATCATCAACAAACCCATGGCTGTCAGGCTGCAAGCGTTTCTGACTCCGACACCCGTTTGCGGGGGGCAGGTCCTCAAGAGATTGAAGGGGGGAAGGGAAATGCGCCGGACGGCCCTCGGAAAAAGAGTTTGTGACATTCCTAAGAGAAAAAGGACTTAGACAAATTTCCAACAGTAAACCCAAAAATTAAACCAAAATCCCCAAAAAGAGCTGAAATGAAGGCATTTTGGCCAAAAAAAGTGCGAAAATGGGTTCGTTGGTTACAGAAATGGGTCAGTTGAACGTGGGCAAAATTCGGTGAGCATGTGATTTGGGAAATGGATGTGATTTGGAAAATGTGCAAAATGGCAAAAATGTGCAAATTTGGGCAAAAATGCGCAAAAAAAGGCGCAAAAATTGAAAATGAGCAAAATTGGGCAAAAAAAATGCGCAAAAAAGGCACAAAAATTGAAAATGTGCAAAATTGGGCAAAAAATGCGAAAAAAGGGGCAAAAAATGGACAATGTGCAAAATTGGGCAAAAAATGCGAAAAAATGCGCAAAAAAATGGACAATGTGCAAAAATGGGGGGGAAATTGCAAAAAATGCGCAAAAAATGTGCAAAAATGCGCATTTTTGAAAAATTGACAAAAACGCAAAAAATGCGCAAAAATGCAAAAAAAAATGCGAAAACGCATTTCCCCGCCCTGGAGATTGGTCACTGAAGGGTCGTGCATCAGCACTTTGGCCACCAACCGTCGTAGGCACTCACCAGCAGCGATTGGGCGGGTGCCATCAGCTGCCGGTTCACCACCATTCTGTGGGTGGGCGGCCACCTTGCGCAAGGTGTGTGAGGGTTGCCGATGATAGAATTGGAGCCATGAGGGGATGGACTCCTTTGGAGATGCAATCTGTGGCAAATTTGTTCAAGCGTTGAAGGAGATCCTCAGCTCGAGATCCTTGCAAGTCTGCCACCCAAATCATCTGGCCGGAGCCCAGACGGTCCCGGAGCAAAAGTCCTTTGGGAATGTGCAGATGAGTTTCCGCAAAGCAAACGTGCGGCCCCGCAAGGTTTCCGGATCTCTCACAAATTGCAACCGGTGAGACGGGTCCCATGGTCCAAAACCAGGGGGCTCTTCAAATGGGTGGAGAGCATGCAGCGAGCCATGACAGTAGGGTCTGAAGAGTCCTGTACTCCGTCAGAAGTGAGAACACGACATGCCTTGGAGATGGCGCCGTGCCCCACAAGAGTTTCCACCCGTTTGAGAAGGCGCTCCATGTAGACACTTTCTTCAGTTGAAGCTGCAAGGCGGGTGCGAGCAGGTGGTGGGGGTGGCTCTGGTAGTGCGGAATCTTCCCAACTTTCCTTTACGGGGCGTTGGAGGTACAAACGGGCACGCTCTGCAACCTTCCGACCTACATGCGCCCAACGGGTCTTACCCCCTCTTTTCAGGGGCCGTCTGGCGGCCGAGGTGGGGAATGGAGGGCGCCTTCGGGAGTCCACCCGCAGCGACGGTAAAAACCGCACTCCCCGCAGTGTTTTGTAACCGTGGGGCCTGTCCCTGAGTTTCCAGTCCCTCGGGGCCGGCACCCCTTTGCGTAGGATCTTTAACCCTGCCCAGGGTGTTTTCAATTCCCCTCGCGGCTTGTTTTAAAAATTGCATTTTCTTTGTTTTTATGGGTCTTTTTGGGTGAAAACAGGTGGTTTGGTTGGCTCACACCTTTCCTTTGATAAAAAATCCACAAGCAATCAGCAAATCCACCAGCACAATACAAGCAAACCACAAAAGATGAAAGTACCAAAGTCCAAACCAAGGGTAAGATAATGATTGGTTCCAGATAATTGATCCAGATAGTTCTTGAACACACAAACTGACAGTGTGACAGAGAAACAGAGCCCTGCACAGGGACAGATGGAGTCAGCTGATAGTAATTCCTAATAAGATTTTCCTAATCCTAACTGCAGAGTCATCAGGTTGGGTTGGGTTAGGTTATGTTGTTTTGGGCACTCAGCACCCCTGACTCACACTCCCCTTCCCGAAGGAGTTGTTTACAACTCTTCACGACTCCAGCAGGAAGGGGTGCGGAGTGCACTCGTGTGAGGAGGGGGCGAGCGAGGGGACCGTTGTGGTTCAGGGTCCCCCCCCTTCAGGGGCTGTGCCGTTCAGGTTCGTTTTATGGCCACGGTTGGGTCAAATGTTCTGCTTTGGGTAGTTGGCGTCTGTGCGGGGTCTGGTGTGTTGTCCCCCTCCCAGCCCGCCTAGGGCTGCTGGCGTTGGGGGGGGGACAGCGCTGTTGTGAACCAAAGCGCCTCGGGGGGTCCCAACCCACAACAAACAACGATGAAGAATTGAAGAATGGATTGATTGGCAGAAGAGAGGCACTTGAGGTCAGTGAATTCGGGTCGGGTCGGGTCTTGTCAGGTCCGTTGGGCTGGTTCGAGTTGAGCTGGCCAGCGGTTCAGGTTCAGGTGGGCTGGCCAGGGGGGCTGCCCAGCCCGTTTTGTCGTTTTGAGTCAGGCAGGTTTTGTCACAGGTGTGTAAGGTTCAAGTCAGTCGAGGTTGGTATGGGTGGTAGGGTTGGGGTTGGCTTTGGGTCGTTCGGGGTGTCGACGTGACGGTGTCTGTGGGGGCCCAGGGGTATGTGACATGTGTCACTCCATCCCATCAAGCAACTCTCTCACATCCACAGCCAGGTCCCGTTTTTTGCAATATTGGACCACATCTTTGTTTGTTCGGAGGAAGAAGTGGTTCAGGGGTTCCCACTGAGTATCAGATGGGTCCCAGTTTTTCCACTGAATCAAAAATTGAAGTTTTCCGTCTTTTCTGCGGTGGTTCAGCACTTTTCAACCTCCCACTCGTCAGGTCCGACCTCCAACTCCTGTGCCTTGCCCGACCAAAAGTAGAGGGGGACAGGGGTTGTGTTGTAGAGGTCCTCCACGTGGGGTTTGAGTTGTGAACGGTGGGCAGGTTGTCGGTTTCCAGGTCGAAGTTCAACCACGTAGGAGTGCTGTCCTACCCGTTCCAACACCACCGCAGGTCCTTTCCACTTCGGTTCGAGTTTGTCGGTACCAGGTTGTCTTTCGGGTTGATACCAGACTTTGGAACCGATTTCCAAGGCAGGTGGTTCTCTGCGTTTTTGGTTCACCGTTTCAGCCCGTTCACGTTGTTTTTCGTTCAGGACCAGGCTCACCCACTGGTCTTGTTCCTTCATCCTTTCCAAGAACGTTGTGGCCCTTCCGCTTCCTTTGTGGTTGGTATGGCAATCCCGCCAACGGTCTGTGCCTGCCAAACACAATTTCGTACGGTGACAATCCCGTTTCACCTGGGACGTCGTGTAGGGCCCTCAAGGCGTTCGGTAGGAGTTCAACCCAGGGTACCCCTTTTTCAGCAGCCAGTTTTGCCAGTTTTCGGAGGACTTGTTGACCCGCTACCTCAGCCCGTCCGTTGGCTTGGTGGTGGTATGCCTGCCCGTACGCCACACGGACCCCGTGGGCAGCACACAGTGTTTTCCACCAACCGGCTGTGAAGTGGGAGCCCCGGTCGGAGCTCACCACCGAGGGTATCCCAAAAATTCCCCACTGTTTGTACATTTCTTTCCAACCTTTTCTGCTGTGAGTCCCTTGGCCAGGTGGGGGGTTGCAACCATCCACCCACTCAGCCTGTCCACACACAACGCCAACGTGTCGTATTTTTTCCCTTCAAAGGTCGTTTCAGGTAGTAGAGAGAACAAGTCGATGGCAACACTGTCCATCAGGTGTGCAGGAATCGGTGTCGGTTCAATGGGGCACTTGTAGGTGGCTGGGTTCTGTTGCTTGGCAGGTTTCACACATGGTCATCATTTTGCCTGTCAGTTTTTTTGCATCCTGGTGGTCCGCAAACGCAAACCACCTTCCCATCTGGTCCCACAGTCGGGCTGACCCTGGGTGCCCGGCTGTTTCGTGATGTTCCCGAATTACGTTTCCAGTCAACCCACTTGGTACACACAGGAGACCGTTTTTGTAGAGCCTGCCGTTGTCGAATCGGTACCCGTCAGGCCAGTTTTTGAACCCCGTTTCCTTCAGGTCCTTGAGCACAGGTCCCCACCTTGGGCAACTTTCGTACTCGTTCTTCCATTCCCTGTCCATCACCCCTTTCGGTTCCCCCTGTTGAAGCTCCGGGGCGTGCACTCCCCTTGATGGAGGTCCAACGGGTGTCCCCGTTGAGGATGACGCACCTTGCGCGTCCTGTTGTTTTGTTGAGTTGTTGTTGTTAGGGGTTCCACAGGGTCCTCTTCCAGGGGTCTTCGCCTTGGTGGGTCTTCCTCAGTGGATGGTCCCTCGGCCGTGTTTGAATTTTCTGGGGTTTTGTTTTTTGGTTGGTCTGGTCGGATCAGGTTTCCGCCTCATCCGTGGTCTCCCTTGGGGTTGCCTCAGCCAGTTTTTTGCTTGGTTCCACCACAGTCGTTTCCTTCACAACCCATTTCTTTGTCGTTTTTGCAGGTTTTTGAGGTGTTTTTGAAATTTTTTGAGGGGTGTCACCGTTTTCCGTTGAACCAGGCACTGTGGGCGAATCTTCACCCGTTTTGGCTCCCCCCCTTGTTGTGACGGCCACAGTGACGGGTTCTTGAAGTTGTTTTTGTGCCTGTGTCAGGTCTGCCACGTTGATCACCATACAAGTTTTCTGTTCCTTTTCCTCCTGTTTGATGATTTCTTTCATGAGTCGGTCGTCCTCCTCACTCCCGTGGATACTCACGTCGGCGAATGCCTGTGAGGCGGGGTAGGCCCACCTACTCAAGGCATCGGCGACCGTGTTGTCTTTGCCAGGTACGTATGCAACGGTTATGTCGAACCGCGAAAGCAGTTCGTGCCACCTAGCCCTACGTCCAGCTGGTCCACTGGGGGTGTCCAGCGCCTCCGTTGCCCATGCCTCAATGGACTTGTGGTCCGTCAACACCAGTACCGGTTGCATTCCTATCCAGGAAGCCCATTTTTGCAGGGCCAGGATCACTGCGTAGGTCTCCTTCTCCCTAGGAGACCACGAGCGAACCTGCCCAGGTGTCAGTTTTCGTGAACAGAAAGCTACGGGTACTGTTTTTTTGGTCATGGCTGTTGTTGGGTCTGGTTTTTCTGCAGTGTCCTCCGCAAATTGTTCCAGAGCCGCCCTACGGCTCTGCCACTTGCATCCACCCTGAGTATGAACGGTTTGTCTGGGTTCACGTTTGCAGTTTCAGGCTTCCGAGCAGTTTTTCTTTGATGGTCTGGAAGGCTGTTCTTTCTTTTCACCGAAAAACACAGGTGTCAGGCTTCCTTTCTTTCCTTGTCCTTTTTCACTTTCAGTTTTTCCATTAGGTCTGCAGCCAATTCGCATACCCTGGGATGTATGAGGCGTAGTAGTTTGTGAATCCCAGGAATGCCCGCAGGGCTGTGACCGTTTTTGGTTCCTCCCATTTTTCCAAGGCCATCAGTTTCCCAGGTGCTGGTTTTCGTTGTCCACCACCAGCACGTGTCCACAGAATTCCACCTCTTTCACGAAAAATTTGCATTTCTTGATGTCTGCCACGTGCTGCTGTTTTTTCAGTGCCTCCATCACCCTTCTGATGTCCTTGTCGTGTTGTTCGAGGGTTTTTTTCAGTTCCCTGCCACATGGTTCCTACGATATGTCGTCCACGTAGGGTTTGCAATGTCCTGTACCTCCTCCAGGCTGTACTCGATCACCCTCTGGAAAATCGGTACACCGTTTTTCATTCCCATGACCACCACTCTCCACTGTTTTGTTCCCTTAGGTGTGCTGCAGCAGGTGTAGGGTCTGGACTCTGTTCTCAGTGGCACCTGGTGGAAGGCGTCTTTCAGGTCCAGTACACTGTACAGGGCCCGTTGTCCTTGTTGAACTAGGATGTCTTCTATCCTAGGGAGGGGATGGGCGTCTGTGATTGTTGCCTCGTTCAGTGCTCTGAAATCCACCACCCCTCTCCATTTTCCACCTTTTTTGGCCACCACGAACGTGGGGCTGGACCAGTCACTCCTCCGTCTTCCACTTTCAGGTCCCTAACCCATTCGTCCACCATGTCGATGAGTGCCTGTCGGCGTTCTCCTGTCATGTGGATGGGTCTTTGCTTTTTCGCCACTGTTCCAGGTTTCAGTTCGATTTTCCCATAACCCAGTGGTCCGCGTTCTGGGGGGT
The DNA here is from genome assembly GCA_900893395.1 of Euglena gracilis. Classification (NCBI taxonomy): domain Eukaryota; phylum Euglenozoa; class Euglenophyceae; order Euglenales; family Euglenaceae; genus Euglena; species Euglena gracilis. The sequence goes on along the minus strand of CAAHFI011941486.1, from coordinate 4,746 downwards.
CTGGGTAGATTTTGTCTCGCAAGACCACTCCTTCATAGTCCTGCCGCAGTTTTTTCACCAGTTCAGCCACCTTTTCGCCTTGTGTTTCCTGTCCTTCTGGCACCACCACAACACCGTGAACCCTGTCAGATTTCTTTGCCGATTTCTGAAGTTTTTGCCAGTGTTTCCAGTGTTGTTTCGTCTTCAAACAGTTTTTCCTCGTCCTGGCCCGCTTCAGCAGGAATCTGCAAATTCATTGCCCGCACTGAAATGTTTTTCTGAAGTTGGTGTATTTTCCGTTCCCTGTGTTTTTGTTCCTTCAGCTGGTGCCAACTGGACAGCAGCCGCAGTGGTTCACCTATGAGGGCCAGTGATTGTAGGTGTGGGAAAACCCCCAGTTGGTGTTGTTCCATCCACGGATACCCGAGGATGGCATCCACTTGGATGTCGGCGTCATGGAATGTTCCAATGGTGGACCATTCCCTTGTTCTGTCCGTGTTGTGCACCCGTGATGAAAACTGCAGTTCCAGTGTGACTTCGTGTAGTCCTCCTTCCATCCTTGTTCCGTCCGCTGTGATCAGGGCCAAGGGTTTTTGTGAACGTCTGAAGTTTTGTTGGGGAATCAGGTTCTTTTTCACCAGGTTTGCCTGTGCTCCCGTGTCAATCAGGGCCTGTAGGAACATTTTTTTGCCGTCCGGCAACACAGCACGGACTTCGATGAGGAGTTGTTTTGCTTTCTTTCTGCTGATGACCTGCCCCAGCAGGAGTTTGGACACCGGTTCACACAGTCGTTTTGGAAGCCGAATGTTTTGGTCTGGTTCTGTTTTGTCAGTTGAATCTGGGTTTGGCTGTTGACCTGTCAGTTCTGGGCTGGGCTGTGAGAGCATGTTTTGTCGTGCAGTCTGGGCAGGGCTGGGCTGCTGCAGCGGTTGTTGCTGCGGCGGCTTGGCTTTGCCGTAGCCGTTCGTGGAACCCCGCCAGGTCCTGAATCAGTTGTTCTGGGATCCTGAATTTTTTGAAGGCTGGAATGTTGTGTTTGTTGCTGAGTTTCACCAGGTGACCACCACCGTTGGGTCCAGGTTTTGCAGGTTTTCCCGTCACACCGTTTTGCTGGTACCTGCAGGATGTCAGGGCTGCCCCAGATTCGTGTTGGTTTTTTGTAACCCCAGTCTGTGTATTGACAGTAATCCACGTCAATGTACGGGTACGGTTTCATGTAATCTCGTTTTCCCAGGTATCCGTACCTTGGGTTTTCCAACCACCATTTCTGCGGCTGCAGAAATTCCACAATTTCCAGGGCTTTCTTTGCAAGGCTGTCTCCCTTTTCCAGGTTTCTGGGTCTTGTCGTCAGGGCAATGCTGAATTCTGTGCAGGGAACTCCACACACCACCGTGTGGAATTCACCAGGTTTGAAATGTTTTCTGAAGTCCCAGTCCAGTACGTCCACCTGGTAATCCGCTTTCCACCTGGGGTCTGAATCCACCGTCACCACCTCGAAACCCATTTTTTCATACACCTTGCTGACCGATTTTGTTCCACAGAACAGGTCCAGCATTTTTGGTTTTGGTTTTTCTGCTGTGGCCCGTTCTGGTGTCGCTGTGGCTGCCTCCTGCAGTTTTCTGATGTGTTTCTGTGGTTTTTCTGTCCCCAAATCGGTTTTTGTTCACCACCCTCCACCTCGTCCTCCACTGGGGTACTCGTGGGCTGTGCCGAACCTCACCTTGGATGTCGGGTGTAGGGGGGTGAAATGTTTGTGGAAACCTGGTAGGTACTTGCACCGTGTTTTGTGTCCGCATACCAAAAACACTTCCACAGGCCACGGTGTATTCCTGCAGTTCTTGTCACCCTGTCCGAACAGTTTTGTTCCCGCTGGGATGAACATTGACATCACTGCCAGTTTTTTGATTTCCCTGTACCATCGTCTGTGACCCATCTTGGTACCATGAGAAGTGCGTGGGCCTCGTCTGTTTGGATTTTTCTCACCACCTGTGAAATTTTGCTGAATGGGGGTTCATCCACAGCAGTTTTCCGTGCCAGTTTTTTCAAAGGCGTCAGTTCCATCTGGGCTGCCCGATCCCCACCATTGCGGGAATCTTTTGTTTTTTTCCGTTGCAAAGGCATCCAGCTGGGGCTGGACCCCGAAGTGTGAGAGAATTTCTGTCATTTTTCTTCCTTCACGTGGTAGTTTTCAGACACCCACCGTGAAGCTGCTCTGCCGAACCTGCAGCTGACCTGTTCCCTTTTCGGTTCTGGGCTGTGGAGTCGTTTTTTTGTCAGGATGTTTTTCTTTTGGGGTTTTTCTTACCTCCCTTACCCAGTGTGTATGACCGCTGCGGCTCTGGACCTGGTTCCCTTGTTTTGTTTTGTTGTTTCGGTTGTGTCTGCAGAGAGTCGCCCCTCTCGTCCCCTACCCTCAGGCCGCAGCCCCTTCACTTCCGTTCTGCGTTTTGAACTGGCTGCCAGCGATTGCTGGAAGATGCTTCTGCCTTTGGCTGTCCCTGTGGCTGGTTGGCTGGCTCCTGTGAATTGGTTTGCTGTGCTGTGGTTCAGTTTTCGTTGCTGCTGGCTGTGGCTGTGGCTGCCCTTTGCCTTTTCCTTTCCCGCTCCCCTTCCCAGAATCGTATCCTTTCCCAGAGTTGTATCCCTTTCCTGAATCGTAGCCTTTGCCGTAATTCTGATTCCAGTTCTGGTTCTGGTTCCAGTTTTGGGTTGAACCCCAGTTTTGACCTTTCCCCTTTCCTTTGCCTTTGCCCCAGTCGTTCTGTCCCCAGTCTGACCAGTTGGTGTACCGTCCCTGGCCAGGCTGTTCTGAAACTGCCATGGGCACCTGCTGGCGTGGAGAAGGGGGTCTGGGTTTTTCAGGTGTTGGGGTTCGAGGTCCAGGGGAGTTGGGTCGGGATCTGGAAGGTGGTGTCCGACTTCTGGATTTTGTTTTCTCCTCCTCCTTGACTTCCCTGACGTAACCCCTGCGGTCCATCGACCGTGATCTGTTTTCACGAGGTTGGTTCTGCCAGCCGTTGTACCCCTACCCAGGGAGTCTGACTGTTGTTGGCACCTGAGTTCGGTTTCCACCGTTGGAACAGTTCGTCCAGAGTCAGTCTTGCTTGTACCTGTGTGAATGTGGCTTGTGTCCAGTCAGCAACGCGTTGAACCGTTTTTCATCAGGAGCAGTTCAGCAGCTCTGCTGCTGTGCAGTTGGATCCTGAAGTTTTGTCCGTCTCGTGCCACCTGAAAATTTTCACCTGTGCCCACTGTTGCTGCCACCAGGTCACGAACGTCTTCCGTTGTTGCATCTGGGACGTTTGTAATGTTCGTGACCCCTTTCAGTTTCAGTGTCGGTCTGTCCTGATTTCTGCGGTCCTGTTCCCTGATGCAGCTTCTGCGTTGCGTTTCAGGCATTTTTTCAGCCACCAGGTTGTAAGCGTCTTCCTCTGATGGATTTTCCAGCCTGCTGTAGAGGAGTTTGAAATGGGCCTCAAACTCCCTCCACGCTTCCAGTGTCAGTTTTCCTTCCGTTTTTGGTCTCAGGTTTTTCAGTTCGTCTTTGATGGCTGATTGTGTGTCTCCACCGTATTTCTGGCACATCCAGTTCCAAAATTCCTGGTATTTTATTTTCTCACCGCGTTCCTGTCTGCGTTGTAGTTCCAGTTTGCTGGCACTGTCCAGGCTGCCCTCCAGCAGTGACAGTTTCAGGTCATCGGTCAGGGACCCCTGACCGGCTGACACACGTTGCAGGTACATTGGAAATTTCACGGCAAAATCTGCGAAATTCCCCTGCAGTGTTGGTCTTACCAGGTCTTTTGTCATTGCCGCGCCCACTGGACCCAGCAGCAGCCCGAAGGATGCTGCCGGGGCCGTTGCCACGGGTGCCACCACTGTTTCCTCTCCTATGTGGTGGATGGCAGTTTGGGTAGACCCCATCTGGGGTCCCACCCAGGTTGTTGTGGCTGTGTTCTGAGTTTCGGTTTCGTCTGCCCACATGAACAAGTCCGAGGGTTTTGTGGGTCACTGCTGGCGTGCTGACTGCTGGCGGGGGTTGTCGAAGCTGGGCTTCGGGACTGCAGTCTGCTTTGTCGAGTCAGTTGGGCAATTAACGGTGTCAAGGCAGTTTTTAGTTCTTGCTGGATGAGCTGCCCCACCAGGGAAGCCGGTTAACGGTCCCCAGTGCTGCAGCTCCTCCTTCCTTTTTGGGTGTGGTGTTTCGTCCCCCCACTGCTGGCTGCTCTGGCTGAACATACCTGTCAGGGGTTGTGGGGTCCCCGTCCCCGTTGACAGGCCTGGGGTTCTGGGGTCCCCGTCCCTTGGTTTCCTGCGGGCTGGCCCCTCAGGGCTGGCCGTGGCTGGGCCAGGGGTTGTGGGGTCCCCATCCCCGTTGGCCAGGCCTGGGGTTCTAGGGTCCCGTCCCGTGTTGTCTGTGGGTTGGCCCCTCAGGGCTGGGGGCTGGTTCTGGGGTTGTGGGGTCCCCGATCCCCGTTGGCCCGCGGCCCTGTCTCCCCCTGTTCTGTTCGTTGGGCCGTTGTGGCTGCCCCTGGCTGTCCAGCCTGGGTCCTCGAGGGAGGCCTGGCCCCTGACTCTGGCCCGAAGGCCCCTGTGCAGGCTGGGCGAGAGGAAATGCAAAATTTTCAAAAAGTTGGGTATTTCAGCCAGGCTAGGGCTGGGGGTTGTGATTTGCTGGGTGTTTTGCCTTTCCAGTTTTTCAGTCAGGTTTTCAGTCGTTTTTGTCACAGTGCTGATTTTTCTGTCCAGGGTCACCAGCTGTTCTGTCCA
>CAAHFI011940469.1:0-10115 GCA_900893395.1 Euglena gracilis | reverse complement strand
ATGGGTGCAGCGATCAGCCGCGTGCGTCGCCGCCGCATCACCAATGGGGGGAAGGGCTTTAGAGGCCCCGTACGACCCCCACAACCACTGTTGCGGGTCTCCTCCACGATTGCATCCGCGGTGAAGGTCCGGTTCCGCGTATGTGTAAGTCGTGTGTTGTTGGTGTGGCTGGGGGTCGAAAAAGCAAACGGGGGGGGTGTAATGGGATAAGTCATGTCACAGCCTGTCTTGCGTTGCCACTCGAAAGGTGCATCGCAAGCCTTAACAAGCTCAAATGCACACACTCCCCTTTCTTATTTTTCCCTTTTTTTTTGTTCCTGAAGACCTTCCGACATTTTTGAGATCTGTTTTTTATGCCGTCTCCTTCAACCAAACCACGTTTGTGGTTCACCACTTTTTGTTGTTGTTTTACAACTTTTTTGTAATTCCACTTCTTTATCCAACCGTTTGAAGCTTTTGTTGACTGCTCTCGTGTGTTCGTGTGTCTCTTGATCTGTTACCCGCTGCAGAGGAGTACCAAAAAACAAAAGATCGAAAAAGAAATCGACCCCGCAACCCGCGGGACCTATTCCCCACGAAACTTGGCGCCTTGCAAAAACGTAAAAAAAAACATGAGAAATGGAGAAAACCCCTTGACTTCTCAAACGGAACCCTCCATAATTCTCTCTTTGAAATACGCCATGAGGTCGATTTTCAAATTTGCTTCCTCGGCGTAAACAAAAAATTCTCGGGCGTAACGATGAAAAAAATATCTGATGTGTTCCCAAGTGTTATCCGATTCATCCCAACCCTTCCATTTCACAAGAAATTGCCATTGTCCATTTGGACCCTTTCGACGTGAAATAATTTTTTGCACAACATATTCTCCGGGGGTAGGTTCCACATCCTCGGTTTCGCTTTGGTAAAAATTCAATGGTAGGGGTTCTCCAACAAATTTGTCTTCCGCACGCAATTTCAATTGTGTGATGTGCGCGCTTTGCATTACACCAGGTTTCACCTCAATCTGGTATGAACCTTGACCCAAACGTCGTTTAACCTCACAAGGTCCCAACCAACGGCTTTTCAAGTTTGCTTGCAAATTGGATGGACGCAAATACCAAATCTTTTGCCCAATGTCCAAAGTTGGGTTTTCGACTCTTTGAGGGTTCAAAACCTCAAAACGTTGTAAATAAAGGGCGTTCAAATTTTCCGCAATTTTTGAATCCAACTCGTACACTCTTTTGAAAAAATATGAAGCTCCCTCCGCTTCGCGGGGAATGGGAAGAGGAAAACCGGCCAATGGCATGTTTCGTCAAAAAACAATTTCATAGGAGGATAAGCCACTTGGCGCAGGGATGTTATGAAATTTACTCTTCACCAATGGTAACATTTCAACCCAATTTGTGCCCACCTCGTCACAAACTCTCCGAAGCCATGTTTTGAATTTCTTTCTTTTCACTTCCGCCCTACCGTTGGCTTGATGGTGATACGCTTGCGCCTTTGCGCTTCGTATCCCCATGCAACCGCACATCGTGAGCAACCATGCCCCTTAAAATTGGTGGCCTTGGTCACTCGTGATGACCGTTAGCAAGCCAAATAAGTCCAACCACCGATTCAACATTTCCTAAACCACCAACTTAGCCGTACACCCTTTTCTCCTATGGGGTGTTACTATTGTCCAACCGCTTAGGCGATCTACACAAACCACCATGCAATCAAATTCTTGCCCGTCAAATTTTACACGGGGCATGTTAAAGAGGTCGATCGAAACGCTTGACCCTAAAAATGGTGGTATGATGGTGGGACCCAAAGGCCCCTTCAATGAAAAACGTGGGGGGCCGTGCGCTTGACAAGTTTCTCACATTTTAGAAACCGACAAAGTGATTTCTTTTGCCCCCACCAAAGGTCAAAAATGAAAGCGTTTTGTCAATTCCAACCACAACCATTCCCCACCCACATGTCCCACGTGGGCGTGGTACTCCCGGACAAAACGTCAGTTACACTGGCGGCTACACACAAAGTCCTTGGAAAAATAGCCGGTTGTCCGAAATTTGAAAATTTTCAGGCCAATTTTCCGAATACGGTTTGTGTACCTCCTCCCAAATATCCTTAAAATACGCACACCGTGCATACACAGTGGACCAATCCCGGTGCATCACAGGTTCCTTGGACAAATTTTCGTCCTCCCCCCCTTGATTTTCAGGGCCATCAGGGGTAAAATGCTGTCCGGGAAAGTTTTCTGTCTCCCCTCCCTTCCTCCACTTCATTGCCCATGGTATCCACAGGAGAGAACATTTCTTCAAACACCGAAATCAGCCTTCAAAAATGAAAATCAACAACTTCACCGTTTTTGTGCAAGCGAACAACTACGCAATCTGGTTCCATTTTTTCTCGTTTTCCAAAAAATCAGACATTTTTCTTTCATCCTCCTCCGACCCATGCCATGAACCATCCGCAAAACTTTTTGACGCTGGGTAAGCCCACCTTGTACGGGTACATAAGCTACGTTTAGCAAAAAGTTGCTGAGTTTTGGTGCCACCGTGCCCTTCTGCTTGACGGTCCCGCCAGGCCCGCAAGAGTCTTGGTGACCCAAGATTCAAGGGCCTTGTGGTCCGTCAAATCGAGGACAAGTTGTAGGCCTATCCACCCTGCCCATTTTTGAAGGGCGGATACGACCGCGTATGCCTCCTTATCACGAATTTTTCTTGGGAGGGGGTCAGTTTTCGTGACATGAATGCCACGGGAACCGTTTTCTTTCTTAATTCCACCTCACCTACAGGAAGTTATTCCAACACCACACCAATGGAACTACCCGATGCATCCACCTTTTAAATAAAAGGTCGGTCGGGGTCGACAACTTGCAACGACAACCCCTTTACCAACGCCCTTTTTTTCCTCAAAAGATTTCCTACTTTCATCGTCCCACTTAACCGGGACTTTGAAACCGGCCTTGCCCTCCGCACGACCAACCGGAAGTTTGTTTTGGAGGGGGGCAGCCAACTCTGAAATATTTTCAATGTACGAAGAATGATGGTGTGCAAAACCACAAAATGCACGAAGGCCGGTAATTGTTTGGGGTAGCTCCATTTTACCACGGCCAACAATTTGCCAGGGGAAGGTTTCCTTAGGCCGTCTCTCAAAATGTGCAACAAAAACTCAACCTCCCTATGAAACAATTTGCACTTTGAAAATCTGGATACCCATTGTTTTTCACGGAGCAAGTCCAAAATGGTGCGAATTTCAGAATCATGCCTTCTCAAAAGTTGTTCCACCGTACCTGAGTTTCCTTGGGGTGGTAACAATGAGAATATCGTCGATATAGCCATCGGATTTCTCGTGCGGGGGCAAGTGTCGCTTCCAAATTCCTTTGACAATATTGCACACCGTTTTTCCAACCCATTACAACCACCTTCCATTGCACCGTACTTTGGGGGGGTGTTGGTGGCGGTAATTTGCCTTGAATCGGGGTGGAGGAGGATTTGATAAAAAGCATCCACCAAATCAATTGTGAAAAAATATGTTTTTTGCCTTGGCGAATCAAAGGCTAATCCACCCGGGGGTAAAGGCTATGCATCATCCATGTATTGGGAATTCATGTAGCGGGCATCAATCACACCCCTCCATTTTTTGTGTAAGTGGGCTGTGGGGAGTACGTGCACTTTTTTCACGGGAAACAAAGGCATACCTCATGGATCCGCACAAGGCTCCACCTTACCTTGCCTTAACCATTCCGTGGTTATTGCTTTTATTGCATCCAACCTTTCACCCAGAGTAGCATCGGTCTTTTCTTTTTTGGTTGAGCACCCGGTTTCAAAAAGATACGGGCCTAACAATGCGGTCCTCTCACGGGGGGGTTGGGCTTTACCTCATCCCCAAAAACAAAATCTTTGTAATCCTCAAAACATTTTTCGCGCAACTCATCGACCAAAGGTTGGAAATCACCCCACTCACTCGGCTCCGAGTGAGTGGAAATTAACCGTTCACACACCTCCATTAATTCCTCCTCACTTAGTTCCTCATTTTTCTCTCCAAGAAAACTTGGAACGTGAAACTGAAATATTTCCACCTCCCACACTTGCAGAATTAAAATTCGGGTCGTGATCGGCACAAATCGGATTTTGTGCCTGGGAAAAGTCAGCAAGCTGAAAATTTTCGTCGATAGGCTGTTGAACCCATTTTTTCTCCCTTTCTTAGAACGGGGGAAGAATTTTGCACAAATCCTTCACATTTCACTTTTCGTGAACTTTTCTGGTAAAATCGTTTACTTTTGAACCGGGGGAGTGGTGTCTATGAAATCCGTTTCAACCCTCCCCTCCGGTTCCTCTTGATTCAAAAAATGAGCAACATCAGTTTCCTTCAAACGCCAACTCTGTATGTACCGCACTCCGTCGTTGTCGGCAAAAAGTCCATTTTCGTGGGGCAACACTCCAAATTTATTTTTCCACGTCCATGGAAACCCCAGAATCAGGTCAACGTGAATTTCTGCCTCGTGGAAAATTCCGCAAATTTCCAGGAGGTTATTTTACGTAGTCCCCTTTTTTAAGCCAAAAATTTCAATATTAGCTCCAACTCATGCTCCCCACCTGGTAGGGAATCGCCTTTCACTGTGAGCAACCTCAAAGTTTCTCTTGCTGGGACCATCAATTTTCCAAAAAGTGCCAACCTCACCAAATTTGTTTTCGCACCCGTGATAGCCAAAGCCTTCACAATTTTGTGTGAACCATCGGGCGCCGTAACATGAACCGCCATCACCAATTGCGTTCGACCTTATTTCTTGATTAATTGACCCAATTCTGAAAATTTCACCGTTTTAATTTCCTTGGGGTCCCAAAAAAATTTTTGTGCATGTACAAATCTGGTGGGTCATTGGTCGTTAGTGAGGGGGTACCCTGGGGGGTTAACACCGAACCCTCCACCTTTGGAATATGCCTCTCCTCCAAACATTTCCCTTGCACCAAAAGTTTGAACAACTTTTCAGGGACTCGGTATTTTTGATTGAGAGTCACTCCATAATTGTTTCCACCCAAACGGTGAATGTGTCTTTTGGTACCGGGGACACACCAAAAACCCCGACACAAACGGTTTTGCAACCCTCCACCATTCCCCAAATACGGGTGGGATTTTTGTAGCCCCAAGGGCTAAATTGCAGTAATCAACGCCCAAAAAATTAAGCCCTTCCATAAATTCACCGTCCTTCAAAACGCCGTTCCGGTGATTTTCAATGTACCATTGAGGGGGGTTGTAGCAAATTGACGATGGAAAGATTCTCTTTTTGCAAGAGAATCGGCATACTCCAAATTTCTTTCACGTGTGGTGAGACTTTGGCTGTATTCCGTACAAGGAACGGATGCCAAAATCAAGTCCACGTCCCTTTTTTTGAGAAATGTTTCCAAAGCCCATGTCAAAATGTCTGCCAAAATGTGGGGCTTTGCACGGGGGTTCACATTTAGTGTCAAAACCTCATACCCACATTTCTCAAGCGTTTTGGCCAAAAATTATGTTCTCGAAAACAAGTCCAAAGCGTTTGGCTTCTTGGATGACAAAAATAGTTTGACAAACTTTCAAGGGCCACGGAAAGGGTGGTGGCAAAGGGGGAAAAGGAAAACGGGCAAAGGGTGGGTCCCCCTCGTGTTAGGTGGGCCGGGCCAAGTGTCCCCCGCGCAAAATTTGTCGCAGAAAAGTTTTGCGCTACCGTCAAACATTTGCATGGAAAAAGCTAACCTTTTCATCCAAAATTGCTTTACCACCCCCCTTGCCGCGTCCTCCCACCACTTGGGCCTGGAGCCCAAAATTTTGTGCGGGGGGGTCCTTGATTTGCATCCGGCAATTTTGCCCAAAACTTAGCGGCAATATGCCCCATATTACCGCAACGTTCACACGGTGCTCTGATTACACCTTCATTGCTTTTTGTTGTGGGGGTGGGTAGGGAGTGGTGCTTCTTCCACTTTTTGAACGGAAACGGGGGATTCGAAATTTTTGATGTGTCCCCCCCTCCTTTCTCATTTAAGAATTTTGAGAAGAATTCTCATTTTAACGTTTACAATCCTCCCTGGTCAGGTAGTGTTTGTACTTGAGGCGAATTTCTTCAAATTCTTGCCTTGCAAAAATTCGTGCCCCACTGGAAAGTTTTTTTTTCCAACAAATCCCAAGCTTGTTGAAAATTTCTGATGATTCCTGTCCCCTTTACGAGCCTCAAACGGTCTCCATCGGTTTCATTTATGGAGGAAATCAAAACTGAAAAGAGGTCTTGGTCGTCGGTTGGACCTCTAGAAAGTCTTTGCAAATATTCTTTCCAACAAAAGCGAAAATCATGCCAATCTTCGGCGTGGCCAGAAACAATCTTGAGTTTTGCCTCTTTTGCCACAATGGCGCTCAAGGGGGATCCAACAAAAATTGGACTTTGGTTTCCAAAATTGGTTCCTCCTCCGCCCCCCATCCTTGCCCCCACCCCAATGTGTAAACTTTGCACCGGAGAAACAATTGGGTTAATAATAAATACGCGTACAAGCACTCTTTACAAGGGTCTCTGGACTAAAACCATCCTCTGATGGACAAACGGTCGCGAGGTCGAACTACCCCCTGATTTTGGCACATTTTATGACCAAATGCTTGCGAAAAAATCAAGGTAACTTACAAAAATATTGTGAAACCTTGATGAGGACCGACAATTCGGTCACACAGCAAGTTCTCACACTAAAACAACAAATTTCTGTGTTGGACAACCTTCTTTCTACAATGATGGGTGGCTAAACCGCTGAAAATGCGATAGAGGTACTCCAACCCACGTTGGGTACCACAACCCCACAAACCAAGAATCAGATGAACGCCATTACAACCGCGATGTAAACTTTGGCTAAAAACGGGTCCAATTTTTGGACACCACTTTGCCAAAGCATTCAGCGGATTTTGACTCCATTGTTGACAAAATACCAGTTTTGGATGAATTGCCCTCATACCGCAAATGTATTAAGCGTTTTCAGTGTGATGTTGAACAAATTTCGGACCTTTTCCAACAGGTTGGTTCACTGGTACAAAGTATCCAAGATTTTGCACTGAGTGTGGATAAGATTCACACAAAATCACGCAACCCAACTCACTTTGGCCATGAAAACACAGTTTTCGGTGGTCAAAACGCGACTTCCAGCCAACAACGTGCTGTTCGCGCATCAACCGAAGCATCTTCGGATGCCCGACATCCAACTCGCGACTATGTGCATCAAATTCGCGGTTTGTTGGGTGCCAATCCTTCCAAAACCGCAGTATAGCGCACCCCTACAAGCACCTTCGGACGAGCATGCCCAACAAGCATCCACGGTTGCACAGGATCATGAACATGCCTACAATCACGATAAAAATCTCCCGTTTTTACCACAACTGCAGATACCCTCCTATAAGGGTGAATCTTCGGACAAGGTCCCGGTTTTTAGCACAAAAAACGCGCACCCTTCGGTTTTACAACAAGAAATACGTGAATCGGGACTGATTCGCGGTATGAGCCATACCCCTACCCAGGGTATTGGCCATGGATCACGAACGCGAAACGCGGAATCTGCCGCGGTTCCCTGATTTGCGGGTAAACAACGGGAGTCCTGCCCCCCTGGTATGTTACCACGTCCCGAATCCTCGAATCGCGACCATTTACAACCCGAATCGCGGAATCGTGAAACACAACTGCAAAATTTGCACAACAGTTATCTAACACACACCCATGGTACCTTCGGTACCATGAGGACCATCCTGGATGCGCATTCGCGCATTCCATCACAACATTCCTACAATAACAATTACGATGGAAATCGCGGTCCACGGCGCGATTTCAAAGATACAATTACAATTGCCAACAAGGTAAAGCCACAATGGGACGGAGATCCAACAACTTGGAAATAATTTTGATGTGAATGGGTATACTACTGTGACTTGAAGGGTCCAACCCAAGACGGGGACCGCGAGGTAATCAAAATGGAATTTATTGATTGCCTCCCCAAGGAAGAAAAAGAAAGCGCCTGACAACTTGTTATCCAGAATCGGATTTATTTTGTCGAACTGGTTGACAATATGCGTCAACCTGTTCAAGCCTAATTTAGTGATAATAATTACGCTGGAGAAAAAAATGGCGACAATTCGTGCCTACTGACCGAAAACGGAAGTTAATCAACCTTTGGTATTCCAAATGGTTGGGATTGGCTTCTGAGGATGATGAACTGGGAGAGAACAAAATGAAAAAACAATAAGGTTCTCCGCCATTTCATTTCTACAATTATCAAGGACATCCACCGCGAGGAACTCGCGGACAACAAACTCACACTTGACCAACGATGTAATTATTTTTCCAAACAAATGAAACTCTCACAACTTTTGGGACAGATACAATCAGCTTATACCCACCACCCTACCGCTGGTCTCCCTAGCGGTATGGTAAGTGCCCTGCAAAAGACTTCTTCTCCAAAATTCCCACGGTGACCCAAACGGAGACACAAAAGCGGCCTATCCGTGCTCTTCTGACCAATCTTCTGACAAAACTTGCTTTTTGTGCAACATATCGGTGCATACGTCCCGTGACTGCCCCCACTCTGATACACGAAAGCCGTATCAGAGTCCAAGGGGTTCATAATCGTCGGGGAGCTCGCGCTCCTCTGGGTATTTGCACACATCTGGACAATCACAATCTTCGGGTTATCGACAAAGGTCTCGATCACCGTTCCGCGACGCGGAAGCTACCGCGCACCTCGTCGTCGATCACCCCGACCCCCTTACAAACAGGATACAAATCACGATTCATTGCGATCACGTTCGCGAAGTGCACCATCTTCATCCGGGAAACCGGGTTACTACAACCAGGGTCGAACGGGATTCCGTTCACCAAGACCTCCAAGGGATGACAGCCCATCAAAGTCATAAAACCAACAAAAGTGTTCCCTTTGCGGATCACACAACCACCACTCGTCCAAATGTTACCATTCTCGCTCTCCCCGCCCGAACCAACGTCACCGGAGTGACACAAAACACAACAACAAACAATAGGTCGGGTTCAAAATCACCACTTTAGAGGAGGGAACCCCGGCTTCGGGCAGGGAGGGGGATGAGAACTTCGAGTCCTTGTTGGAGGACGACCGCAATGCGGTCCGCGCATTGCGCGCTATCTACTCACACAAGAAAACGATAAACAGCAGAAGTGCTGAATCGGACTTGGAGTAGGGGATCCCGAGGTCTGTGGGCACGGACCTCTGGGATGATGAACAGACGGAAGTAGGACCTGATCAACCTTACTTTCCCTGCCCATCTTCCTTTTTGGTCAGTACCCGGAAAGTTTTCGGGTCCCCAACCCCCTCTCCAAAAGTCTGCCTGGAATGCTGAGCAAAGTAGGAATGGAATCCTGGAACAGTTGAAGAGACAACAATTTTGCAACGGATCCTGCACTTTGCGTACCACCCATGGAACTTTTGGTCCCAGCAGAAATTCGAACACAAAATGTTTATACCACATGCAACATATTGGTCAACACAGGGTGTCGCATCCCCCTTCTCCTTCGAACGGGATTAATTTCCAACTCCCTCTTGGTGAAAGCCAAGTACCCCATCACAATTATGACTGTTGACAACAGTCCCATGTGTGGTGGTGACTTGGGAAGCTTTTTGGGCATTCTCCTCCCCATCATTCCCAAGCACCACTCACAACCCCCACACATACAACATTTTCTGGGAAATTTGAGTTACGAATCGGGTATTCGCGGGTCTGACAGAATTTTGGGTTTTCCATTCTTGCGTCAGAACCGCCTTGTTGTGGACTGACCCTCCCTCGGTTTGCGCACTACTTCACGCACACAACACACACCATCGAATTTGTCTCCCAAGGCGTCTTGTCAGACGTCCGCCCCCTTGCCACAACGTTTTCTACAACTGAAAACACCGTTTCCTACCCAGGTGGTACAGAGTAAGCTGCCCCCCTACCCACTACACTTTTACCGCACGTTTCCCATGCGGTAAGGAAAGCAAGTAGCTTAACCCACCACGTTTCACTGGGTTCCAAGGTGAAATCCCAAAGGCCTGAAGTTATAACGGTGTCGAGTAGCCGCCCAGCTGCACAACTTTTACGTTTTCCACCAGGTGTGTCGATTTCGAACACCCCTGTACACCCCC
>CAAHFI011939620.1:0-17945 GCA_900893395.1 Euglena gracilis | reverse complement strand
CCAAAAATCACCGAAAAATGACGTTCGTGGGGCGTCCGTTACCAAAGTGCTATTTTGCGCCTCCGGGCCGGTAACGTGCTGCGTTTTCCGCACGCCCGCCGCGGGCAAAATTGCGCCTGTCCGCCCGGCGCCCTTCGCAACAGTCAGGTAAAGGATCGCCGACCTCTAGCCGGGGCGGAGCGCTCGTTTTTGGACGCCGGCGCGTCCGATTTCGGCCGAAAATCACCGAAAAATGGACGTTCGTTGGGGCGTCCGTTACCAAAGTGCTATTTTGCGCCTCCCGGGCGGTAACTGCTGCGTTTTCCGCACGCCCGCCGCGGGCAAAATTGCGCCTGTCCGCCCGGCCCCTTCGCAACAGTCAGGTAAAGGATCGCCGACCTCTAGCCGGGGCGGAGCGCTCGTTTTTGGAGCGCCGGCGCGTCCGATTTCGGCCGAAAATCACCGAAAAATGACGTTCGTTGGGGCGTCCGTTACCAAAGTGCTATTTTGCGCCTCCCGGGCGGTAACTGCTGCGTTTTCCGCACGCCCGCCGCGGCAAAATTGCGCCTGTCCGCCGGCGCCTTCGCAACAGTCGCCGACCTCTAGGGGGCGGAGCGCTCGTTTTTGGAGCGCCGGCGCGTCCGATTTCGGCCGAAAATCACCGAAAAATGACGTTCTTGGGGCGTCCGTTACCAAAGTGCTATTTTGCGCCTCCCGGGCGGTAACTGCTGCGTTTTCCGCACGCCCGCCGCGGGCAAAATTGCGCCTGTCGGCGCCCTTCGCAACAGTCAGGTAAAGGATCGCCGACCTCTAGCCGGGGCGGAGCGCTCGTTTTTGGAGCGCCGGCGCGTCCGATTTCGGCCGAAAATCACCGAAAAATGACGTTCGTTGGGGCGTCCGTTACCAAAGTGCTATTTTGCGCCTCCCGGGCGGTAACTGCTGCGTTTTCCGCACGCCCGCCGCGGGCAAAATTGCGCCTGTCCGCCCGGCGCCCTTCGCAACAGTCAGGTAAAGGATCGCCGACCTCTAGCCGGGCGGAGCGCTCGTTTTTGGAGCGCCGGCGCGTCCGATTTCGGCCGAAAATCACCGAAAAATGACGTTCGTTGGGGCGTCCGTTACCAAGTGCTATTTTGCGCCTCCCGGGCGGTAACTGCTGCGTTTTCCGCACGCCCGCCGCGGCAAAATTGCGCCTGTCCGCCCGGCGCCTTCGCAACAGTCAGGTAAAGGATCGCCGACCTCTAGCCGGGGCGGAGCGCTCGTTTTTGGAGCGCCGGCGCGTCCGATTTCGGCCGAAAATCACCAAAATGACGTTCGTTGGGGCGTCCGTTACCAAAGTGCTATTTTGCGCCTCCCGGGCGGTAACTGCTGCGTTTTCCGCACGCCCGCCGCGGGCAAAATTGCGCCTGTCCGCCCGGCGCCCTTCGCAACAGTCGCCGACCTCTAGCCGGGGCGGAGCGCTCGTTTTTGGAGCGCCGGCGCGTCCGAAAATCACCGAAAAATGACGTTCGTTGGGGCGTCCGTTACCAAAGTGCTATTTTGCGCCTCCCGGGCGGTAACTGCTGCGTTTTCCGCACGCCCGCCGCGGGCAAAATTGCGCCTGTCCGCCCGGCGCCTTCGCAACAGTCAGGTAAAGGATCGCCGACCTCTAGCCGGGGCGGAGCGCTCGTTTTTGGAGCGCCGGCGCGTCCGATTTCGGCCGAAAATCACCGAAAAATGACGTTCGTTGGGGCGTCCGTTACCAAAGTGCTATTTTGCGCCTCCCGGGCGGTAACTGCTGCGTTTTCCGCACGCCCGCCGCGGGCAAAATTGCGCCTGTCCGCCGGCGCCCTTCGCAACAGTCAGGTAAAATCGCCGACCTCTAGCCGGGGCAGAGCGCTCGTTTTTGGAGCGCCGGCGCAGCCGATTTCGGCCGAAAATGCCGAAAAATGACGTTCGTTGGGGCGTCCGTTACCAAAGTGCTATTTTGCGCCTCCCGGGCGGTAACTGCTGCGTTTTACGCACGCCCGCCGCGGCAAAATTGCGCCTGTCCGCCCGGCCCTTCGCAACAGTCAGGTAAAGGATCGCCGGGCAGAGCGCTCGTTTTTGAGCGCCGGCGCGCCGATTTCGGCCGAAAATGCCCGAAAAATGACGTTCGTTGGGGCGTCCGTTACCAAAGTGCTATTTTGCGCCTCCCGGGCGGTAACTGCTGCGTTTTACGCACGCCCGCCGCGGGCAAAATTGCGCCTGTCCGCCGCCGCCCTTCGCAACAGTCAGGTAAAGGATCGCCGACCTCTAGCCGGGGCGGAGCGCTCGTTTTTGGAGCGCCGGCGCAGCCGATTTCGGCCGAAAATGCCCGAAAAATGACGTTCGTTGGGGCGTCCGTTACCAAAGTGCTATTTTGCGCCTCCCGGGCGGTAACTGCTGCGTTTTACGCACGCCCGCCGCGGGCAAAATTGCGCCTGTCCGCCCGCCGCCCTTCGCAACAGTCAGGTAAAGGATCGCCGACCTCTAGCCGGGGCGGAGCGCTCGTTTTGGAGCGCCGGCGCAGCCGATTTCGGCCGAAAATGCCCGAAAAATGACGTTCGTTGGGGCGTCCGTTACCAAAGTGCTATTTTGCGCCTCCCGGGCGGTAACTGCTGCGTTTTCCGCACGCCCGCCGCGGGCAAAATTGCGCCTGTCCGCCCGGCGCCCTTCGCAACAGTCAGGTAAAGGATCGCCGGGGGGAGCGCTCGTTTTTGGAGCGCCGGCGCGTCCGATTTCGGCCGAAAATCACCGAAAAATGACGTTCGTTGGGGCGTCCGTTACCAAAGTGCTATTTTGCGCCTCCCGGGCGGTAACTGCTGCGTTTTACGCACGCCCGCCGCGGGCAAAATTGCGCCTGTCCGCCGCGCCCTTCGCAACAGTCAGGTAAAGGATCGCCGACCTCTAGCCGGGGCGGAGCGCTCGTTTTTGGAGCGCCGGCGCAGCCGATTTCGGCCGAAAATCACCGAAAAATGACGTTCGTTGGGGCGTCCGTTACCAAAGTGCTATTTTGCGCCTCCCGGGCGGTAACTGCTGCGTTTTACGCACGCCCGCCGCGGGCAAAATTGCGCCTGTCCGCCCGCCGCCCTTCGCAACAGTCAGGTAAAGGATCGCCGACCTCTAGCCGGGGCGGAGCGCTCGTTTTTGGAGCGCCGGCGCAGCCGATTTCGGCCGAAAATCACCGAAAAATGACGTTCGTTGGGGCGTCCGTTACCAAAGTGCTATTTTGCGCCTCCCGGGCGGTAACTGCTGCGTTTTACGCACGCCCGCCGCGGGCAAAATTGCGCCTGTCCGCCGCCGCCCTTCGCAACAGTCAGGTAAAGGATCGCCGACCTCTAGCCGGGGCAGAGCGCTCGTTTTTGGAGCGCCGGCGCAGCCGATTTCGGCCGAAAATCACCGAAAAATGACGTTCGTTGGGGCGTCCGTTACCAAAGTGCTATTTTGCGCCTCCCGGGCGGTAACTGCTGCGTTTTACGCACGCCCGCCGCGGGCAAAATTGCGCCTGTCCGCCGCCGCCCTTCGCAACAGTCAGGTAAAGGATCGCCGACCTCTAGCCGGGGCAGAGCGCTCGTTTTTGGAGCGCCGGCGCAGCCGATTTCGGCCGAAAATCACCGAAAAATGACGTTCGTTGGGGCGTCCGTTACCAAAGTGCTATTTTGCGCCTCCCGGGCGGTAACTGCTGCGTTTTACGCACGCCCGCCGCGGGCAAAATTGCGCCTGTCCGCCCGCCGCCCTTCGCAACAGTCAGGTAAAGGATCGCCGACCTCTAGCCGGGGCAGAGCGCTCGTTTTTGGAGCGCCGGCGCAGCCGATTTCGGCCGAAAATCACCGAAAAATGACGTTTTGGGGCGTCCGTTACCAAAGTGCTATTTTGCGCCTCCCGGGCGGTAACTGCTGCGTTTTACGCACGCCCGCCGCGGGCAAAATTGCGCCTGTCCGCCCGCCGCCCTTCGCAACAGTCAGGTAAAGGATCGCCGACCTCTAGCCGGGGCAGAGCGCTCGTTTTTGGAGCGCCGGCGCAGCCGATTTCGGCCGAAAATCACCGAAAAATGACGTTCGTTGGGGCGTCCGTTACCAAAGTGCTATTTTGCGCCTCCCGGGCGGTAACTGCTGCGTTTTACGCACGCCCGCCGCGGGCAAAATTGCGCCTGTCCGCCCGCCGCCCTTCGCAACAGTCAGGTAAAGGATCGCCGACCTCTAGCCGGGGCAGAGCGCTCGTTTTTGGAGCGCCGGCGCAGCCGATTTCGGCCGAAAATCACCGAAAAATGACGTTCGTTGGGGCGTCCGTTACCAAAGTGCTATTTTGCGCCTCCCGGGCGGTAACTGCTGCGTTTTACGCACGCCCGCCGCGGGCAAAATTGCGCCTGTCCGCCCGCCGCCCTTCGCAACAGGTAAAGGATCGCCGACCTCTAGCCGGGGCAGAGCGCTCGTTTTTGGAGCGCCGGCGCAGCCGATTTCGGCCGAAAATCACCGAAAAATGACGTTCGTTGGGGCGTCCGTTACCAAAGTGCTATTTTGCGCCTCCCGGGCGGTAACTGCTGCGTTTTACGCACGCCCGCCGCGGGCAAAATTGCGCCTGTCCGCCCGCCGCCCTTCGCAACAGTCAGGTAAAGGATCGCCGACCTCTAGCCGGGGCGGAGCGCTCGTTTTTGGAGCGCCGGCGCAGCCGATTTCGGCCGAAAATCACCGAAAAATGACGTTCGTTGGGGCGTCCGTTACCAAAGTGCTATTTTGCGCCTCCCGGGCGGTAACTGCTGCGTTTTACGCACGCCCGCCGCGGGCAAAATTGCGCCTGTCCGCCCGCCGCCCTTCGCAACAGTCAGGTAAAGGATCGCCGACCTCTAGCCGGGGGAGCGCTCGTTTTTGGAGCGCCGGCGCAGCCGATTTCGGCCGAAAATCACCGAAAAATGACGTTTTGGGGCGTCCGTTACCAAAGTGCTATTTTGCGCCTCCCGGGCGGTAACTGCTGCGTTTTACGCACGCCCGCCGCGGGCAAAATTGCGCCTGTCCGCCCGCGCCCTTCGCAACAGTCAGGTAAAGGATCGCCGACCTCTAGCCGGGGCGGAGCGCTCGTTTTTGGAGCGCCGGCGCGCCGATTTCGGCCGAAAATCACCGAAAAATGACGTTCGTTGGGGCGTCCGTTACCAAAGTGCTATTTTGCGCCTCCCGGGCGGTAACTGCTGCGTTTTACGCACGCCCGCCGCGGGCAAAATTGCGCCTGTCCGCCCGGCGCCCTTCGCAACAGTCAGGTAAAGGATCGCCGACCTCTAGCCGGGGCGGAGCGCTCGTTTTTGGAGCGCCGGCGCGCCGATTTCGGCCGAAAATCACCGAAAAATGACGTTCGTTGGGGCGTCCGTTACCAAAGTGCTATTTTGCGCCTCCCGGGCGGTAACTGCTGCGTTTTACGCACGCCCGCCGCGGGCAAAATTGCGCCTGTCCGCCCGGCGCCCTTCGCAACAGTCAGGTAAAGGATCGCCGACCTCTAGCCGGGGCGGAGCGCTCGTTTTTGGAGCGCCGGCGCGCCGATTTCGGCCGAAAATCACCGAAAAATGACGTTCGTTGGGGCGTCCGTTACCAAAGTGCTATTTTGCGCCTCCCGGGCGGTAACTGCTGCGTTTTACGCACGCCCGCCGCGGGCAAAATTGCGCCTGTCCGCCCGGCGCCCTTCGCAACAGTCAGGTAAAGGATCGCCGACCTCTAGCCGGGGCGGAGCGCTCGTTTTTGGAGCGCCGGCGCGCCGATTTCGGCCGAAAATCACCGAAAAATGACGTTCGTTGGGGCGTCCGTTACCAAAGTGCTATTTTGCGCCTCCCGGGCGGTAACTGCTGCGTTTTACGCACGCCCGCCGCGGGCAAAATTGCGCCTGTCCGCCCGGCGCCCTTCGCAACAGTCAGGTAAAGGATCGCCGACCTCTAGCCGGGGCGGAGCGCTCGTTTTTGGAGCGCCGGCGCGCCGATTTCGGCCGAAAATCACCGAAAAATGACGTTCGTTGGGGCGTCCGTTACCAAAGTGCTATTTTGCGCCTCCCGGGCGGTAACTGCTGCGTTTTACGCACGCCCGCCGCGGGCAAAATTGCGCCTGTCCGCCCGGCGCCCTTCGCAACAGTCAGGTAAAGGATCGCCGACCTCTAGCCGGGGCAGAGCGCTCGTTTTTGGAGCGCCGGCGCGCCGATTTCGGCCGAAAATCACCGAAAAATGACGTTCGTTGGGGCGTCCGTTACCAAAGTGCTATTTTGCGCCTCCCGGGCGGTAACTGCTGCGTTTTACGCACGCCCGCCGCGGGCAAAATTGCGCCTGTCCGCCGGCGCCCTTCGCAACAGTCAGGTAAAGGATCGCCGACCTCTAGCCGGGGCAGAGCGCTCGTTTTTGGAGCGCCGGCGCGCCGATTTCGGCCGAAAATCACCGAAAAATGACGTTTTGGGGCGTCCGTTACCAAAGTGCTATTTTGCGCCTCCCGGGCGGTAACTGCTGCGTTTTACGCACGCCCGCCGCGGGCAAAATTGCGCCTGTCCGCCGGCGCCCTTCGCAACAGTCAGGTAAAGGATCGCCGACCTCTAGCCGGGGCAGAGCGCTCGTTTTTGGAGCGCCGGCGCGCCGATTTCGGCCGAAAATCACCGAAAAATGACGTTTTGGGGCGTCCGTTACCAAAGTGCTATTTTGCGCCTCCCGGGCGGTAACTGCTGCGTTTTACGCACGCCCGCCGCGGGCAAAATTGCGCCTGTCCGCCGGCGCCCTTCGCAACAGTCAGGTAAAGGATCGCCGACCTCTAGCCGGGGCAGAGCGCTCGTTTTTGGAGCGCCGGCGCGCCGATTTCGGCCGAAAATCACCGAAAAATGACGTTTTGGGGCGTCCGTTACCAAAGTGCTATTTTGCGCCTCCCGGGCGGTAACTGCTGCGTTTTACGCACGCCCGCCGCGGGCAAAATTGCGCCTGTCCGCCGGCGCCCTTCGCAACAGTCAGGTAAAGGATCGCCGACCTCTAGCCGGGGCAGAGCGCTCGTTTTTGGAGCGCCGGCGCGCCGATTTCGGCCGAAAATCACCGAAAAATGACGTTTTGGGGCGTCCGTTACCAAAGTGCTATTTTGCGCCTCCCGGGCGGTAACTGCTGCGTTTTACGCACGCCCGCCGCGGGCAAAATTGCGCCTGTCCGCCGGCGCCCTTCGCAACAGTCAGGTAAAGGATCGCCGACCTCTAGCCGGGGCGGAGCGCTCGTTTTTGGAGCGCCGGCGCGCCGATTTCGGCCGAAAATCACCGAAAAATGACGTTTTGGGGCGTCCGTTACCAAAGTGCTATTTTGCGCCTCCCGGGCGGTAACTGCTGCGTTTTACGCACGCCCGCCGCGGGCAAAATTGCGCCTGTCCGCCCGGCGCCCTTCGCAACAGTCAGGTAAAGGATCGCCGACCTCTAGCCGGGGCGGAGCGCTCGTTTTTGGAGCGCCGGCGCGCCGATTTCGGCCGAAAATCACCGAAAAATGACGTTTTGGGGCGTCCGTTACCAAAGTGCTATTTTGCGCCTCCCGGGCGGTAACTGCTGCGTTTTACGCACGCCCGCCGCGGGCAAAATTGCGCCTGTCCGCCCGGCGCCCTTCGCAACAGTCAGGTAAAGGATCGCCGACCTCTAGCCGGGGCGGAGCGCTCGTTTTTGGAGCGCCGGCGCGCCGATTTCGGCCGAAAATCACCGAAAAATGACGTTTTGGGGCGTCCGTTACCAAAGTGCTATTTTGCGCCTCCCGGGCGGTAACTGCTGCGTTTTACGCACGCCCGCCGCGGGCAAAATTGCGCCTGTCCGCCCGGCGCCCTTCGCAACAGTCAGGTAAAGGATCGCCGACCTCTAGCCGGGGCAGAGCGCTCGTTTTTGGAGCGCCGGCGCGCCGATTTCGGCCGAAAATCACCGAAAAATGACGTTTTGGGGCGTCCGTTACCAAAGTGCTATTTTGCGCCTCCCGGGCGGTAACTGCTGCGTTTTACGCACGCCCGCCGCGGGCAAAATTGCGCCTGTCCGCCCGGCGCCCTTCGCAACAGTCAGGTAAAGGATCGCCGACCTCTAGCCGGGGCAGAGCGCTCGTTTTTGGAGCGCCGGCGCGCCGATTTCGGCCGAAAATCACCGAAAAATGACGTTTTGGGGCGTCCGTTACCAAAGTGCTATTTTGCGCCTCCCGGGCGGTAACTGCTGCGTTTTACGCACGCCCGCCGCGGGCAAAATTGCGCCTGTCCCCGGCGCCCTTCGCAACAGTCAGGTAAAGGATCGCCGACCTCTAGCCGGGGCGGAGCGCTCGTTTTTGGAGCGCCGGCGCGCCGATTTCGGCCGAAAATCACCGAAAAATGACGTTTTGGGGCGTCCGTTACCAAAGTGCTATTTTGCGCCTCCCGGGCGGTAACTGCTGCGTTTTACGCACGCCCGCCGCGGGCAAAATTGCGCCTGTCCGCCCGGCGCCCTTCGCAACAGTCAGGTAAAGGATCGCCGACCTCTAGCCGGGGCGGAGCGCTCGTTTTTGGAGCGCCGGCGCGCCGATTTCGGCCGAAAATCACCGAAAAATGACGTTTTGGGGCGTCCGTTACCAAAGTGCTATTTTGCGCCTCCCGGGCGGTAACTGCTGCGTTTTACGCACGCCCGCCGCGGGCAAAATTGCGCCTGTCCGCCGGCGCCCTTCGCAACAGTCAGGTAAAGGATCGCCGACCTCTAGCCGGGGCAGAGCGCTCGTTTTTGGAGCGCCGGCGCGCCGATTTCGGCCGAAAATCACCGAAAAATGACGTTTTGGGGCGTCCGTTACCAAAGTGCTATTTTGCGCCTCCCGGGCGGTAACTGCTGCGTTTTACGCACGCCCGCCGCGGGCAAAATTGCGCCTGTCCGCCCGGCGCCCTTCGCAACAGTCAGGTAAAGGATCGCCGACCTCTAGCCGGGGCGGAGCGCTCGTTTTTGGAGCGCCGGCGCGCCGATTTCGGCCGAAAATCACCGAAAAATGACGTTTTGGGGCGTCCGTTACCAAAGTGCTATTTTGCGCCTCCCGGGCGGTAACTGCTGCGTTTTACGCACGCCCGCCGCGGGCAAAATTGCGCCTGTCCGCCCGGCGCCCTTCGCAACAGTCAGGTAAAGGATCGCCGACCTCTAGCCGGGGCGGAGCGCTCGTTTTTGGAGCGCCGGCGCGCCGATTTCGGCCGAAAATCACCGAAAAATGACGTTTTGGGGCGTCCGTTACCAAAGTGCTATTTTGCGCCTCCCGGGCGGTAACTGCTGCGTTTTACGCACGCCCGCCGCGGGCAAAATTGCGCCTGTCCGCCCGGCGCCCTTCGCAACAGTCAGGTAAAGGATCGCCGACCTCTAGCCGGGGCGGAGCGCTCGTTTTTGGAGCGCCGGCGCGCCGATTTCGGCCGAAAATCACCGAAAAATGACGTTTTGGGGCGTCCGTTACCAAAGTGCTATTTTGCGCCTCCCGGGCGGTAACTGCTGCGTTTTACGCACGCCCGCCGCGGGCAAAATTGCGCCTGTCCGCCGGCGCCCTTCGCAACAGTCAGGTAAAGGATCGCCGACCTCTAGCCGGGGCAGAGCGCTCGTTTTTGGAGCGCCGGCGCGCCGATTTCGGCCGAAAATCACCGAAAAATGACGTTTTGGGGCGTCCGTTACCAAAGTGCTATTTTGCGCCTCCCGGGCGGTAACTGCTGCGTTTTACGCACGCCCGCCGCGGGCAAAATTGCGCCTGTCCGCCCGGCGCCCTTCGCAACAGTCAGGTAAAGGATCGCCGACCTCTAGCCGGGGCAGAGCGCTCGTTTTTGGAGCGCCGGCGCGCCGATTTCGGCCGAAAATCACCGAAAAATGACGTTTTGGGGCGTCCGTTACCAAAGTGCTATTTTGCGCCTCCCGGGCGGTAACTGCTGCGTTTTACGCACGCCCGCCGCGGGCAAAATTGCGCCTGTCCGCCGGCGCCCTTCGCAACAGTCAGGTAAAGGATCGCCGACCTCTAGCCGGGGCAGAGCGCTCGTTTTTGGAGCGCCGGCGCGCCGATTTCGGCCGAAAATCACCGAAAAATGACGTTCGTTGGGGCGTCCGTTACCAAAGTGCTATTTTGCGCCTCCCGGGCGGTAACTGCTGCGTTTTACGCACGCCCGCCGCGGGCAAAATTGCGCCTGTCCGCCCGGCGCCCTTCGCAACAGTCAGGTAAAGGATCGCCGACCTCTAGCCGGGGCAGAGCGCTCGTTTTTGGAGCGCCGGCGCGCCGATTTCGGCCGAAAATCACCGAAAAATGACGTTTTGGGGCGTCCGTTACCAAAGTGCTATTTTGCGCCTCCCGGGCGGTAACTGCTGCGTTTTACGCACGCCCGCCGCGGGCAAAATTGCGCCTGTCCGCCCGGCGCCCTTCGCAACAGTCAGGTAAAGGATCGCCGACCTCTAGCCGGGGCAGAGCGCTCGTTTTTGGAGCGCCGGCGCGCCGATTTCGGCCGAAAATCACCGAAAAATGACGTTTTGGGGCGTCCGTTACCAAAGTGCTATTTTGCGCCTCCCGGGCGGTAACTGCTGCGTTTTACGCACGCCCGCCGCGGGCAAAATTGCGCCTGTCCGCCCGGCGCCCTTCGCAACAGTCAGGTAAAGGATCGCCGACCTCTAGCCGGGGCAGAGCGCTCGTTTTTGGAGCGCCGGCGCGCCGATTTCGGCCGAAAATCACCGAAAAATGACGTTTTGGGGCGTCCGTTACCAAAGTGCTATTTTGCGCCTCCCGGGCGGTAACTGCTGCGTTTTACGCACGCCCGCCGCGGGCAAAATTGCGCCTGTCCGCCGGCGCCCTTCGCAACAGTCAGGTAAAGGATCGCCGACCTCTAGCCGGGGCGGAGCGCTCGTTTTTGGAGCGCCGGCGCGCCGATTTCGGCCGAAAATCACCGAAAAATGACGTTTTGGGGCGTCCGTTACCAAAGTGCTATTTTGCGCCTCCCGGGCGGTAACTGCTGCGTTTTACGCACGCCCGCCGCGGGCAAAATTGCGCCTGTCCGCCCGGCGCCCTTCGCAACAGTCAGGTAAAGGATCGCCGACCTCTAGCCGGGGCAGAGCGCTCGTTTTTGGAGCGCCGGCGCGCCGATTTCGGCCGAAAATCACCGAAAAATGACGTTTTGGGGCGTCCGTTACCAAAGTGCTATTTTGCGCCTCCCGGGCGGTAACTGCTGCGTTTTACGCACGCCCGCCGCGGGCAAAATTGCGCCTGTCCGCCGGCGCCCTTCGCAACAGTCAGGTAAAGGATCGCCGACCTCTAGCCGGGGCAGAGCGCTCGTTTTTGGAGCGCCGGCGCGCCGATTTCGGCCGAAAATCACCGAAAAATGACGTTTTGGGGCGTCCGTTACCAAAGTGCTATTTTGCGCCTCCCGGGCGGTAACTGCTGCGTTTTACGCACGCCCGCCGCGGGCAAAATTGCGCCTGTCCGCCCGGCGCCCTTCGCAACAGTCAGGTAAAGGATCGCCGACCTCTAGCCGGGGCAGAGCGCTCGTTTTTGGAGCGCCGGCGCGCCGATTTCGGCCGAAAATCACCGAAAAATGACGTTTTGGGGCGTCCGTTACCAAAGTGCTATTTTGCGCCTCCCGGGCGGTAACTGCTGCGTTTTACGCACGCCCGCCGCGGGCAAAATTGCGCCTGTCCGCCCGGCGCCCTTCGCAACAGTCAGGTAAAGGATCGCCGACCTCTAGCCGGGGCAGAGCGCTCGTTTTTGGAGCGCCGGCGCGCCGATTTCGGCCGAAAATCACCGAAAAATGACGTTTTGGGGCGTCCGTTACCAAAGTGCTATTTTGCGCCTCCCGGGCGGTAACTGCTGCGTTTTACGCACGCCCGCCGCGGGCAAAATTGCGCCTGTCCGCCGGCGCCCTTCGCAACAGTCAGGTAAAGGATCGCCGACCTCTAGCCGGGGCGGAGCGCTCGTTTTTGGAGCGCCGGCGCGCCGATTTCGGCCGAAAATCACCGAAAAATGACGTTTTGGGGCGTCCGTTACCAAAGTGCTATTTTGCGCCTCCCGGGCGGTAACTGCTGCGTTTTACGCACGCCCGCCGCGGGCAAAATTGCGCCTGTCCGCCCGGCGCCCTTCGCAACAGTCAGGTAAAGGATCGCCGACCTCTAGCCGGGGCAGAGCGCTCGTTTTTGGAGCGCCGGCGCGCCGATTTCGGCCGAAAATCACCGAAAAATGACGTTTTGGGGCGTCCGTTACCAAAGTGCTATTTTGCGCCTCCCGGGCGGTAACTGCTGCGTTTTACGCACGCCCGCCGCGGGCAAAATTGCGCCTGTCCGCCGGCGCCCTTCGCAACAGTCAGGTAAAGGATCGCCGACCTCTAGCCGGGGCAGAGCGCTCGTTTTTGGAGCGCCGGCGCGCCGATTTCGGCCGAAAATCACCGAAAAATGACGTTTTGGGGCGTCCGTTACCAAAGTGCTATTTTGCGCCTCCCGGGCGGTAACTGCTGCGTTTTACGCACGCCCGCCGCGGGCAAAATTGCGCCTGTCCGCCGGCGCCCTTCGCAACAGTCAGGTAAAGGATCGCCGACCTCTAGCCGGGGCGGAGCGCTCGTTTTTGGAGCGCCGGCGCGCCGATTTCGGCCGAAAATCACCGAAAAATGACGTTTTGGGGCGTCCGTTACCAAAGTGCTATTTTGCGCCTCCCGGGCGGTAACTGCTGCGTTTTACGCACGCCCGCCGCGGGCAAAATTGCGCCTGTCCGCCCGGCGCCCTTCGCAACAGTCAGGTAAAGGATCGCCGACCTCTAGCCGGGGCAGAGCGCTCGTTTTTGGAGCGCCGGCGCGCCGATTTCGGCCGAAAATCACCGAAAAATGACGTTTTGGGGCGTCCGTTACCAAAGTGCTATTTTGCGCCTCCCGGGCGGTAACTGCTGCGTTTTACGCACGCCCGCCGCGGGCAAAATTGCGCCTGTCCGCCGGCGCCCTTCGCAACAGTCAGGTAAAGGATCGCCGACCTCTAGCCGGGGCGGAGCGCTCGTTTTTGGAGCGCCGGCGCGCCGATTTCGGCCGAAAATCACCGAAAAATGACGTTTTGGGGCGTCCGTTACCAAAGTGCTATTTTGCGCCTCCCGGGCGGTAACTGCTGCGTTTTACGCACGCCCGCCGCGGGCAAAATTGCGCCTGTCCGCCCGGCGCCCTTCGCAACAGTCAGGTAAAGGATCGCCGACCTCTAGCCGGGGCAGAGCGCTCGTTTTTGGAGCGCCGGCGCGCCGATTTCGGCCGAAAATCACCGAAAAATGACGTTTTGGGGCGTCCGTTACCAAAGTGCTATTTTGCGCCTCCCGGGCGGTAACTGCTGCGTTTTACGCACGCCCGCCGCGGGCAAAATTGCGCCTGTCCGCCGGCGCCCTTCGCAACAGTCAGGTAAAGGATCGCCGACCTCTAGCCGGGGCAGAGCGCTCGTTTTTGGAGCGCCGGCGCGCCGATTTCGGCCGAAAATCACCGAAAAATGACGTTTTGGGGCGTCCGTTACCAAAGTGCTATTTTGCGCCTCCCGGGCGGTAACTGCTGCGTTTTACGCACGCCCGCCGCGGGCAAAATTGCGCCTGTCCGCCCGGCGCCCTTCGCAACAGTCAGGTAAAGGATCGCCGACCTCTAGCCGGGGCAGAGCGCTCGTTTTTGGAGCGCCGGCGCGCCGATTTCGGCCGAAAATCACCGAAAAATGACGTTTTGGGGCGTCCGTTACCAAAGTGCTATTTTGCGCCTCCCGGGCGGTAACTGCTGCGTTTTACGCACGCCCGCCGCGGGCAAAATTGCGCCTGTCCGCCGGCGCCCTTCGCAACAGTCAGGTAAAGGATCGCCGACCTCTAGCCGGGGCAGAGCGCTCGTTTTTGGAGCGCCGGCGCGCCGATTTCGGCCGAAAATCACCGAAAAATGACGTTTTGGGGCGTCCGTTACCAAAGTGCTATTTTGCGCCTCCCGGGCGGTAACTGCTGCGTTTTACGCACGCCCGCCGCGGGCAAAATTGCGCCTGTCCGCCGGCGCCCTTCGCAACAGTCAGGTAAAGGATCGCCGACCTCTAGCCGGGGCAGAGCGCTCGTTTTTGGAGCGCCGGCGCGCCGATTTCGGCCGAAAATCACCGAAAAATGACGTTTTGGGGCGTCCGTTACCAAAGTGCTATTTTGCGCCTCCCGGGCGGTAACTGCTGCGTTTTACGCACGCCCGCCGCGGGCAAAATTGCGCCTGTCCGCCCGGCGCCCTTCGCAACAGTCAGGTAAAGGATCGCCGACCTCTAGCCGGGGCAGAGCGCTCGTTTTTGGAGCGCCGGCGCGCCGATTTCGGCCGAAAATCACCGAAAAATGACGTTTTGGGGCGTCCGTTACCAAAGTGCTA
The DNA here is from genome assembly GCA_900893395.1 of Euglena gracilis. Taxonomy (NCBI): domain Eukaryota; phylum Euglenozoa; class Euglenophyceae; order Euglenales; family Euglenaceae; genus Euglena; species Euglena gracilis. The sequence goes on along the minus strand of CAAHFI011939620.1, from coordinate 3,660 downwards.
TTTTGCGCCTCCCGGGCGGTAACTGCTGCGTTTTACGCACGCCCGCCGCGGGCAAAATTGCGCCTGTCCGCCCGGCGCCCTTCGCAACAGTCAGGTAAAGGATCGCCGACCTCTAGCCGGGGCAGAGCGCTCGTTTTTGGAGCGCCGGCGCGCCGATTTCGGCCGAAAATCACCGAAAAATGACGTTTTGGGGCGTCCGTTACCAAAGTGCTATTTTGCGCCTCCCGGGCGGTAACTGCTGCGTTTTACGCACGCCCGCCGCGGGCAAAATTGCGCCTGTCCGCCCGGCGCCCTTCGCAACAGTCAGGTAAAGGATCGCCGACCTCTAGCCGGGGCGGAGCGCTCGTTTTTGGAGCGCCGGCGCGCCGATTTCGGCCGAAAATCACCGAAAAATGACGTTTTGGGGCGTCCGTTACCAAAGTGCTATTTTGCGCCTCCCGGGCGGTAACTGCTGCGTTTTACGCACGCCCGCCGCGGGCAAAATTGCGCCTGTCCGCCGGCGCCCTTCGCAACAGTCAGGTAAAGGATCGCCGACCTCTAGCCGGGGCGGAGCGCTCGTTTTTGGAGCGCCGGCGCGCCGATTTCGGCCGAAAATCACCGAAAAATGACGTTTTGGGGCGTCCGTTACCAAAGTGCTATTTTGCGCCTCCCGGGCGGTAACTGCTGCGTTTTACGCACGCCCGCCGCGGGCAAAATTGCGCCTGTCCGCCCGGCGCCCTTCGCAACAGTCAGGTAAAGGATCGCCGACCTCTAGCCGGGGCGGAGCGCTCGTTTTTGGAGCGCCGGCGCGCCGATTTCGGCCGAAAATCACCGAAAAATGACGTTTTGGGGCGTCCGTTACCAAAGTGCTATTTTGCGCCTCCCGGGCGGTAACTGCTGCGTTTTACGCACGCCCGCCGCGGGCAAAATTGCGCCTGTCCGCCCGGCGCCCTTCGCAACAGTCAGGTAAAGGATCGCCGACCTCTAGCCGGGGCAGAGCGCTCGTTTTTGGAGCGCCGGCGCGCCGATTTCGGCCGAAAATCACCGAAAAATGACGTTTTGGGGCGTCCGTTACCAAAGTGCTATTTTGCGCCTCCCGGGCGGTAACTGCTGCGTTTTACGCACGCCCGCCGCGGGCAAAATTGCGCCTGTCCGCCGGCGCCCTTCGCAACAGTCAGGTAAAGGATCGCCGACCTCTAGCCGGGGCGGAGCGCTCGTTTTTGGAGCGCCGGCGCGCCGATTTCGGCCGAAAATCACCGAAAAATGACGTTTTGGGGCGTCCGTTACCAAAGTGCTATTTTGCGCCTCCCGGGCGGTAACTGCTGCGTTTTACGCACGCCCGCCGCGGGCAAAATTGCGCCTGTCCGCCCGGCGCCCTTCGCAACAGTCAGGTAAAGGATCGCCGACCTCTAGCCGGGGCGGAGCGCTCGTTTTTGGAGCGCCGGCGCGCCGATTTCGGCCGAAAATCACCGAAAAATGACGTTTTGGGGCGTCCGTTACCAAAGTGCTATTTTGCGCCTCCCGGGCGGTAACTGCTGCGTTTTACGCACGCCCGCCGCGGGCAAAATTGCGCCTGTCCGCCGGCGCCCTTCGCAACAGTCAGGTAAAGGATCGCCGACCTCTAGCCGGGGCGGAGCGCTCGTTTTTGGAGCGCCGGCGCGCCGATTTCGGCCGAAAATCACCGAAAAATGACGTTTTGGGGCGTCCGTTACCAAAGTGCTATTTTGCGCCTCCCGGGCGGTAACTGCTGCGTTTTACGCACGCCCGCCGCGGGCAAAATTGCGCCTGTCCGCCCGGCGCCCTTCGCAACAGTCAGGTAAAGGATCGCCGACCTCTAGCCGGGGGAGCGCTCGTTTTTGGAGCGCCGGCGCGCCGATTTCGGCCGAAAATCACCGAAAAATGACGTTTTGGGGCGTCCGTTACCAAAGTGCTATTTTGCGCCTCCCGGGCGGTAACTGCTGCGTTTTACGCACGCCCGCCGCGGGCAAAATTGCGCCTGTCCGCCGGCGCCCTTCGCAACAGTCAGGTAAAGGATCGCCGACCTCTAGCCGGGGCGGAGCGCTCGTTTTTGGAGCGCCGGCGCGCCGATTTCGGCCGAAAATCACCGAAAAATGACGTTTTGGGGCGTCCGTTACCAAAGTGCTATTTTGCGCCTCCCGGGCGGTAACTGCTGCGTTTTACGCACGCCCGCCGCGGGCAAAATTGCGCCTGTCCGCCGGCGCCCTTCGCAACAGTCAGGTAAAGGATCGCCGACCTCTAGCCGGGGCAGAGCGCTCGTTTTTGGAGCGCCGGCGCGCCGATTTCGGCCGAAAATCACCGAAAAATGACGTTTTGGGGCGTCCGTTACCAAAGTGCTATTTTGCGCCTCCCGGGCGGTAACTGCTGCGTTTTACGCACGCCCGCCGCGGGCAAAATTGCGCCTGTCCGCCGGCGCCCTTCGCAACAGTCAGGTAAAGGATCGCCGACCTCTAGCCGGGGCGGAGCGCTCGTTTTTGGAGCGCCGGCGCGCCGATTTCGGCCGAAAATCACCGAAAAATGACGTTTTGGGGCGTCCGTTACCAAAGTGCTATTTTGCGCCTCCCGGGCGGTAACTGCTGCGTTTTACGCACGCCCGCCGCGGGCAAAATTGCGCCTGTCCGCCGGCGCCCTTCGCAACAGTCAGGTAAAGGATCGCCGACCTCTAGCCGGGGCAGAGCGCTCGTTTTTGGAGCGCCGGCGCGCCGATTTCGGCCGAAAATCACCGAAAAATGACGTTTTTGGGGCGTCCGTTACCAAAGTGCTATTTTGCGCCTCCCGGGCGGTAACTGCTGCGTTTTACGCACGCCCGCCGCGGGCAAAATTGCGCCTGTCCGCCGGCGCCCTTCGCAACAGTCAGGTAAAGGATCGCCGACCTCTAGCCGGGGCAGAGCGCTCGTTTTTGGAGCGCCGGCGCGGCCGATTTCGGCCGAAAATCACCGAAAAATGACGTTTTTGGGGCGTCCGTTACCAAAGTGCTATTTTGCGCCTCCCGGGCGGTAACTGCTGCGTTTTACGCACGCCCGCCGCGGGCAAAATTGCGCCTGTCCGCCCGGCGCCCTTCGCAACAGTCAGGTAAAGGATCGCCGACCTCTAGCCGGGGCAGAGCGCTCGTTTTTGGAGCGCCGGCGCGCCGATTTCGGCCGAAAATCACCGAAAAATGACGTTTTGGGGCGTCCGTTACCAAAGTGCTATTTTGCGCCTCCCGGGCGGTAACTGCTGCGTTTTACGCACGCCCGCCGCGGGCAAAATTGCGCCTGTCCGCCGGCGCCCTTCGCAACAGTCAGGTAAAGGATCGCCGACCTCTAGCCGGGCAGAGCGCTCGTTTTTGGAGCGCCGGCGCGGCCGATTTCGGCCGAAAACACCGAAAAACGACGTTTTGGGGCGTCCGTTACCAAAGTGCTATTTTGCGCCTCCCGGGCGGTAACTGCTGCGTTTTACGCACGCCCGCCGCGGGCAAAATTGCGCCTGTCCGGCCGGCGCCCTTCGCAACAGTCAGGTAAAGGATCGCCGACCTCTACCGGGCAGAGCGCTCGTTTTTGGAGCGCCGGCGCGCGATTTCGGCCGAAAACACCGAAAAACGACGTTTTGGGCGTCGTTACCAAAGTGCTATTTTTGCGCCTCCCGGGCGGTAACGCTGCGTTTTCCGCACGCCCGCCGCGGGCA
>CAAHFI011938659.1:0-10240 GCA_900893395.1 Euglena gracilis | reverse complement strand
AATCCAGAGTTTCCACTGCCTTTCTGCCCGCTCAGAGTCAGCGACGAACAAAAGTTGGGCAGAATCATGGGACTCATCAAAAGCAATCATCATCGCAAAGGCCAACAACAAAAACAGTCTGCCGCACTTGTTGGAGCTCAGCAGACGCAAATATTGGACCGTGATTAAAAGAATGCAGTTCATTTCTGTTCTACCCCAGGGGGGGTCATTGGTGGCACGTATTGTTTATGCTGCATTGGGTGCAATAGGTGGGTTTCAGGGATGGCCTTTTTCATGGCTCAGGGAGGTCAGGCTAAACAGGAATCCCGGTTTTTGCGTCTCATGGAGGCAGGGCTTGAACGTGAACCTTCGCAATCCTTTGGGTTGGATCTTTCGCCCCCCCCCAACCATATGCTTCCCCGATTTTTCAGCGGCGGAATTTATAGATCAGGAACTTGCATCGGCGTGTGTGTTCTTGCTTGCTAATTGCTATGATGGGGACCACGCCTTTCCATACAGCCAGGCATGGAGGGCCCTGGCAGCTTTCCCATCTGTCACAATAAATCTCGCCTGAACCACCATTGCACACCATTCTCTGTGCTCAGAGGAAGAGCACATTCGGTTTGTTTCGTTCGGTGATGCTACCACAGCAGGAGAACCTCCGTTTTTTCTGCCACGCCAAAAGCGACGGGCTGTAAGGCAGGACTCGCCAACCACCACAACCCACAAACCTGCTCGATGCGATTCTCCCTAAGTCGCCCCCTTATGTCCCGCCACACAGTTTTTTTGAGGCATGTTTCCTCAAAAGTGCAAAAGTGCAAATCTCAAATGTGCAGGTGAGGTCTGTTTCCTCCCAACTCCAATCAACGTTACCTCGGGCTTTGCACACCAAACCCCAGCCGATGTCCGATCATCATTTCCGCTGCAGAGATGCATGGCTTCAACAGCCTTAATCCAGAGTTTCCACTGCCTTTCTGCCCGCTCAGAGTCAGCGACGAACAAAAGTTGGGCAGAATCATGGGACTCATCAAAAGCAATCATCATCGCAAAGGCCAACAACAAACAGTCTGCCGCACTTGTTGGAGCTCAGCAGACGCAAATATTGGACCGTGATTAAAAGAATGCAGTTCATTTCTGTTCTACCCAGGGGGTCATTGGTGGCACGTATTGTTTATGCTGCATTGGGTGCAATAGGTGGGTTTCAGGGATGGCCTTTTTCATGGCTCAGGGAGGTCAGGCTAAACAGGAATCCCGGTTTGCGTCTCATGGAGGCAGGGCTGAACGTGAACCTTCGCAATCCTTTGGGTTGGATCTTTTTTCGCCCCCCCCAACCATATGCTTCCCGATTTTTCAGCGGCGGAATTTATAGATCAGGAACTTGCATCGGCGTGTGTGTTCTTGCTTGCTAATTGCTATGATGGGGACCACGCCTTTCCATACAGCCAGGCATGGAGGGCCCTGGCAGCTTTCCCATTGTCACAATAATCTCGCCTGAACCACCATTGCACACCATTCTCTGTGCTCAGAGGAAGAGCACATTCGGTTTGTTTCGTTCGGTGATAGCTACCACAGCAGGAGAACCTCCGTTTTTCTGCCACGCCAAAAGCGACGGGCTGTAAGGCAGGACTCGCCAACCACCACAAACCCCACAAACCTGCTCGATGCGATTCTCCCTAAGTCGCCCCCTTATGTCCCGCCACACAGTTTACTTTTGAGGCATGTTTCCTCAAAGTGCAAAAGTGCAAATCTCAAATGTGCAGGTGAGGTCTGTTTCCTCCCAACTCCAATCAACGTTACCTCGGGGCTTTGCATTTGGCTTCAACAGCCTTTTAATCCAGAGTTTCCACTGCCTTTCTGCCGCTCAGAGTCAGCGACGAACAAAAGTTGGGCAGAATCATGGGACTCATCAAAAGCAATCATCATCGCAAAGGCCAACAACAAAACAGTCTGCCGCACTTGTTGGAGCTCAGCAGACGCAAATATTGGACCGTGATTAAAAGAATGCAGTTCATTTCTGTTCTACCCCAGGGGGGGGTCATTGGTGGCACGTATTGTTTATGCTGCATTGGGTGCAATAGGTGGGTTTCAGGGATGGCCTTTTTCATGGCTCAGGGAGGTCAGGCTAAACAGGAATCCCGGTTTTTGCGTCTCATGGAGGCAGGGCTGAACGTGAACCTTCGCAATCCTTTGGGTTGGATCTTTCGCCCCCCCCAACCATATGCTTCCCCGATTTTTCAGCGGCGGAATTTATAGATCAGGAACTTGCATCGGCGTGTGTGTTCTTGCTTGCTAATTGCTATGATGGGGACCACGCCTTTCCATACAGCCAGGCATGGAGGGCCCTGGCAGCTTTCCCATTGTCACAATAAATCTCGCCTGAACCACCATTGCACACCATTCTCTGTGCTCAGAGGAAGAGCACATTCGGTTTGTTTCGTTCGGTGATAGCTACCACAGCAGGAGAACCTCCGTTTTTCTGCCACGCCAAAAGCGACGGCTGTAAGGCAGGACTCGCCAACCACCACAAACCCCACAAACCTGCTCGATGCGATTCTCCCTAAGTCGCCCCCTTATGTCCCGCCACACAGTTTACTTTTGAGGCATGTTTCCTCAAAAGTGCAAAAGTGCAAATCTCAAATGTGCAGGTGAGGTCTGTTTCCTCCCAACTCAATCAACGTTACCTCGGGGCTTTGCATGGGCTTCAACAGCCTTTTAATCCAGAGTTTCCACTGCCTTTCTGCCCGCTCAGAGTCAGCGACGAACAAAAGTTGGGCAGAATCATGGGACTCATCAAAAGCAATCATCATCGCAAAGGCCAACAACAAAACAGTCTGCCGCACTTGTTGGAGCTCAGCAGACGCAAATATTGGACCGTGATTAAAAGAATGCAGTTCATTTCTGTTCTACCCCAGGGGGGGTCATTGGTGGCACGTATTGTTTATGCTGCATTGGGTGCAATAGGTGGGTTTCAGGGATGGCCTTTTTCATGGCTCAGGGAGGTCAGGCTAAACAGGAATCCCGGTTTTTGCGTCTCATGGAGGCAGGGCTGAACGTGAACCTTCGCAATCCTTTGGGTTGGATCTTTCGCCCCCCCAACCATATGCTTCCCCGATTTTTCAGCGGCGGAATTTATAGATCAGGAACTTGCATCGGCGTGTGTGTTCTTGCTTGCTAATTGCTATGATGGGGACCACGCCTTTCCATACAGCCAGGCATGGAGGGCCCTGGCAGCTTTCCCATTGTCACAATAAATCTCGCCTGAACCACCATTGCACACCATTCTCTGTGCTCAGAGGAAGAGCACATTCGGTTTGTTTCGTTCGGTGATAGCTACCACAGCAGGAGAACCTCCGTTTTTCTGCCACGCCAAAAGCGACGGGCTGTAAGGCAGGACTCGCCAACCACCACAAACCCCACAAACCTGCTCGATGCGATTCTCCCTAAGTCGCCCCCTTATGTCCCGCCACACAGTTTACTTTTGAGGCATGTTTCCTCAAAAGTGCAAAAGTGCAAATCTCAAATGTGCAGGTGAGGTCTGTTTCCTCCCAACTCCAATCAACGTTACCTCGGGGCTTTGCATGGGCTTCAACAGCCTTTTAATCCAGAGTTTCCACTGCCTTTCTGCCCGCTCAGAGTCAGCGACGAACAAAAGTTGGGCAGAATCATGGGACTCATCAAAAGCAATCATCATCGCAAAGGCCAACAACAAAACAGTCTGCCGCACTTGTTGGAGCTCAGCAGACGCAAATATTGGACCGTGATTAAAAGAATGCAGTTCATTTCTGTTCTACCCAGGGGGGGTCATTGGTGGCACGTATTGTTTATGCTGCATTGGGTGCAATAGGTGGGTTTCAGGGATGGCCTTTTTCATGGCTCAGGGAGGTCAGGCTAAACAGGAATCCCGGTTTTTGCGTCTCATGGAGGCAGGGCTGAACGTGAACCTTCGCAATCCTTTGGGTTGGATCTTTCGCCCCCCTCCCAACCATATGCTTCCCCGATTTTTCAGCGGCGGAATTTATAGATCAGGAACTTGCATCGGCGTGTGTGTTCTTGCTTGCTAATTGCTATGATGGGGACCACGCCTTTCCATACAGCCAGGCATGGAGGGCCCTGGCAGCTTTCCCATTGTCACAATAAATTTCGCCTGAACCACCATTGCACACCATTCTCTGTGCTCAGAGGAAGAGCACATTCGGTTTGTTTCGTTCGGTGATAGCTACCACAGCAGGAGAACCTCCGTTTTTCTGCCACGCCAAAAGCGACGGGCTGTAAGGCAGGACTCGCCAACCACCACAAACCCCACAAACCTGCTCGATGCGATTCTCCCTAAGTCGCCCCCTTATGTCCCGCCACACAGTTTACTTTTGAGGCATGTTTCCTCAAAAGTGCAAAAGTGCAAATCTCAAATGTGCAGGTGAGGTCTGTTTCCTCCCAACTCCAATCAACGTTACCTCGGGGCTTTGCATGGGCTTCAACAGCCTTTTAATCCAGAGTTTCCACTGCCTTTCTGCCCGCTCAGAGTCAGCGACGAACAAAAGTTGGGCAGAATCATGGGACTCATCAAAAGCAATCATCATCGCAAAGGCCAACAACAAAACAGTCTGCCGCACTTGTTGGAGCTCAGCAGACGCAAATATTGGACCGTGATTAAAAGAATGCAGTTCATTTCTGTTCTACCCCAGGGGGGTCATTGGTGGCACGTATTGTTTATGCTGCATTGGGTGCAATAGGTGGGTTTCAGGGATGGCCTTTTTCATGGCTCAGGGAGGTCAGGCTAAACAGGAATCCCGGTTTTTGCGTCTCATGGAGGCAGGGCTGAACGTGAACCTTCGCAATCCTTTGGGTTGGATCTTTCGCCCCCTCCCAACCATATGCTTCCCCGATTTTTCAGCGGCGGAATTTATAGATCAGGAACTTGCATCGGCGTGTGTGTTCTTGCTTGCTAATTGCTATGATGGGGACCACGCCTTTCCATACAGCCAGGCATGGAGGGCCCTGGCAGCTTTCCCATTGTCACAATAAATCTCGCCTGAACCACCATTGCACACCATTCTCTGTGCTCAGAGGAAGAGCACATTCGGTTTGTTTCGTTCGGTGATAGCTACCACAGCAGGAGAACCTCCGTTTTTCTGCCACGCCAAAAGCGACGGGCTGTAAGGCAGGACTCGCCAACCACCACAAACCCCACAAACCTGCTCGATGCGATTCTCCCTAAGTCGCCCCCTTATGTCCCGCCACACAGTTTACTTTTGAGGCATGTTTCCTCAAAAGTGCAAAAGTGCAAATCTCAAATGTGCAGGTGAGGTCTGTTTCCTCCCAACTCCAATCAACGTTACCTCGGCTTTGCACACCAAACCCCAGCCATTTGATGCTCCGTCTCATTTCCGCTGCAGAGATGCATGGGCTTCAACAGCCTTTTAATCCAGAGTTTCCACTGCCTTTCTGCCCGCTCAGAGTCAGCGACGAACAAAAGTTGGGCAGAATCATGGGACTCATCAAAAGCAATCATCATCGCAAAGGCCAACAACAAAACAGTCTGCCGCACTTGTTGGAGCTCAGCAGACGCAAATATTGGACCGTGATTAAAAGAATGCAGTTCATTTCTGTTCTACCCCAGGGGGGGTCATTGGTGGCACGTATTGTTTATGCTGCATTGGGTGCAATAGGTGGGTTTCAGGGATGGCCTTTTTCATGGCTCAGGAGGTCAGGCTAAACAGGAATCCCGGTTTTTGCGTCTCATGGAGGCAGGGCTGAACGTGAACCTTCGCAATCCTTTGGGTTGGATCTTTCGCCCCCCCAACCATATGCTTCCCCGATTTTTCAGCGGCGGAATTTATAGATCAGGAACTTGCATCGGCGTGTGTGTTCTTGCTTGCTAATTGCTATGATGGGGACCACGCCTTTCCATACAGCCAGGCATGGAGGGCCCTGGCAGCTTTCCCATTGTCACAATAAATTCGCCTGAACCACCATTGCACACCATTCTCTGTGCTCAGAGGAAGAGCACATTCGGTTTGTTTCGTTCGGTGATAGCTACCACAGCAGGAGAACCTCCGTTTTTCTGCCACGCCAAAAGCGACGGGCTGTAAGGCAGGACTCGCCAACCACCACAAACCCCACAAACCTGCTCGATGCGATTCTCCCTAAGTCGCCCCCTTATGTCCCGCCACACAGTTTACTTTTGAGGCATGTTTCCTCAAAAGTGCAAAAGTGCAAATCTCAAATGTGCAGGTGAGGTCTGTTTCCTCCCAACTCCAATCAACGTTACCTCGGGGCTTTGCATGGGCTTCAACAGCCTTTTAATCCAGAGTTTCCACTGCCTTTCTGCCCGCTCAGAGTCAGCGACGAACAAAAGTTGGGCAGAATCATGGGACTCATCAAAAGCAATCATCATCGCAAAGGCCAACAACAAAACAGTCTGCCGCACTTGTTGGAGCTCAGCAGACGCAAATATTGGACCGTGATTAAAAGAATGCAGTTCATTTCTGTTCTACCCCAGGGGGGGTCATTGGTGGCACGTATTGTTTATGCTGCATTGGGTGCAATAGGTGGGTTTCAGGGATGGCCTTTTTCATGGCTCAGGGAGGTCAGGCTAAACAGGAATCCCGGTTTTTGCGTCTCATGGAGGCAGGGCTGAACGTGAACCTTCGCAATCCTTTGGGTTGGATCTTTCGCCCCCCCCCAACCATATGCTTCCCCGATTTTTCAGCGGCGGAATTTATAGATCAGGAACTTGCATCGGCGTGTGTGTTCTTGCTTGCTAATTGCTATGATGGGGACCACGCCTTTCCATACAGCCAGGCATGGAGGGCCCTGGCAGCTTTCCCATTGTCACAATAAATCTCGCCTGAACCACCATTGCACACCATTCTCTGTGCTCAGAGGAAGAGCACATTCGGTTTGTTTCGTTCGGTGATAGCTACCACAGCAGGAGAACCTCCGTTTTTCTGCCACGCCAAAAGCGACGGGCTGTAAGGCAGGACTCGCCAACCACCACAAACCCCACAAACCTGCTCGATGCGATTCTCCCTAAGTCGCCCCCTTATGTCCCGCCACACAGTTTACTTTTGAGGCATGTTTCCTCAAAAGTGCAAAAGTGCAAATCTCAAATGTGCAGGTGAGGTCTGTTCCTCCCAACTCCAATCAACGTTACCTCGGGGCTTTGCACACCAAAACCCCAGCATTTGATGCTCCGATCATTCCGCTGCAGAGATGCATGGGCTTCAACAGCCTTTTAATCCAGAGTTTCCACTGCCTTTCTCCGCTCAGAGTCAGCGACGAACAAAAGTTGGGCAGAATCATGGGACTCATCAAAAGCAATCATCATCGCAAAGGCCAACAACAAAACAGTCTGCCGCACTTGTTGGAGCTCAGCAGACGCAAATATTGGACCGTGATTAAAAGAATGCAGTTCATTTCTGTTCTACCCCGGGGGGTCATTGGTGGCACGTATTGTTTATGCTGCATTGGGTGCAATAGGTGGGTTTCAGGGATGGCCTTTTTCATGGCTCAGGGAGGTCAGGCTAAACAGGAATCCCGGTTTTTGCGTCTCATGGAGGCAGGGCTGAACGTGAACCTTCGCAATCCTTTGGGTTGGATCTTTCGCCCCTCCCAACCATATGCTTCCCCGATTTTTCAGCGGCGGAATTTATAGATCAGGAACTTGCATCGGCGTGTGTGTTCTTGCTTGCTAATTGCTATGATGGGGACCACGCCTTTCCATACAGCCAGGCATGGAGGGCCCTGGCAGCTTTCCCATTGTCACAATAAATCTCGCCTGAACCACCATTGCACACCATTCTCTGTGCTCAGAGGAAGAGCACATTCGGTTTGTTTCGTTCGGTGATAGCTACCACAGCAGGAGAACCTCCGTTTTTCTGCCACGCCAAAAGCGACGGCTGTAAGGCAGGACTCGCCAACCACCACAAACCCCACAAACCTGCTCGATGCGATTCTCCCTAAGTCGCCCCCCTTATGTCCCGCCACACAGTTTACTTTTAGGCATGTTTCCTCAAAAGTGCAAAAGTGCAAATCTCAAATGTGCAGGTGAGGTCTGTTTCCTCCCAACTCCAATCAACGTTACCTCGGGGCTTTGCATGGGCTTCAACAGCCTTTTAATCCAGAGTTTCCACTGCCTTTCTGCCCGCTCAGAGTCAGCGACGAACAAAAGTTGGGCAGAATCATGGGACTCATCAAAAGCAATCATCATCGCAAAGGCCAACAACAAAACAGTCTGCCGCACTTGTTGGAGCTCAGCAGACGCAAATATTGGACCGTGATTAAAAGAATGCAGTTCATTTCTGTTCTACCCCAGGGGGGTCATTGGTGGCACGTATTGTTTATGCTGCATTGGGTGCAATAGGTGGGTTTCAGGGATGGCCTTTTTCATGGCTCAGGGAGGTCAGGCTAAACAGGAATCCCGGTTTTGCGTCTCATGGAGGCAGGGCTGAACGTGAACCTTCGCAATCCTTTGGGTTGGATCTTTCGCCCCCCCCCAACCATATGCTTCCCCGATTTTTCAGCGGCGGAATTTATATCAGGAACTTGCATCGGCGTGTGTGTTCTTGCTTGCTAATTGCTATGATGGGGACCACGCCTTTTCCATACAGCCAGGCATGGAGGGCCCTGCAGCTTTCCCATTGTCACAATAAATTTCGCCTGAACCACCATTGCACACCATTCTCTGTGCTCAGAGGAAGAAGCACATTCGGTTTGTTTCGTTCCGGTGATAGCTCACAGCAGGAGAACCTCCGTTTTTCTGCCACGCCAAAAGCGACGGCTGTAAGGCAGGACTCGCCAACCACCACAAACCCCACAACCTGCTCGATGCGATTCTCCCTAAGTCGCCCCCTTATGTCCCGCCACACAGTTTACTTTTAGGCATGTTTCCTCAAAAGTGCAAAAGTGCAAATCTCAAATGTGCAGGTGAGGTCTGTTTCCTCCCAACTCCAATCAACGTTACCTCGGGGCTTTGCATGGGCTTCAACAGCCTTTTAATCCAGAGTTTCCACTGCCTTTCTGCCCGCAGAGTCAGCGACGAACAAAAGTTGGGCAGAATCATGGGACTCATCAAAAGCAATCATCATCGCAAAGGCCAACAACAAAAGTCTGCCGCACTTGTTGGAGCTCAGCAGACGCAAATATTGGACCGTGATTAAAAGAATGCAGTTCATTTCTGTTCTACCCCAGGGGGGGTCATTGGTGCACGTATTGTTTATGCTGCATTGGGTGCAATAGGTGGGTTTCAGGGATGGCCTTTTTCATGGCTCAGGAGGTCAGGCTAAACAGGAATCCCGGTTTTTGCGTCTCATGGAGGCAGGCTGAACGTGAACCTTCGCAATCCTTTGGGTTGGATCTTTCGCCCCCCCCAACCATATGCTTCCCGATTTTTCAGCGGCGGAATTTATAGATCAGGAACTTGCATCGGCGTGTGTGTTCTTGCTTGCTAATTGCTATGATGGGGACCACGCCTTTCCATACAGCCAGGCATGGAGGGCCCTGGCAGCTTTCCCATTGTCACAAATAATTTCGCCTGAACCACCATTGCACACCATTCTCTGTGCTCAGAGGAAGCACATTCGGTTTGTTTCGTTCGGTGATAGCTACCACAGCAGGAGAACCTCCGTTTTTTCTGCCACGCCAAAAGCGACGGGCTGTAAGGCAGGACTCGCCAACCACCACAAACCCCACAAACCTGCTCGATGCGATTCTCCCTAAGTCGCCCCCCTTATGTCCCGCCACACAGTTTACTTTTTAGGCATGTTTCCTCAAAAGTGCAAAGTGCAAATCTCAAATGTGCAGGTGAGGTCTGTTTCCTCAACTCCAATCAACGTTACTCGGGGCTTTGCACACCAAAACCCCAGCCATTGATGCTCCGATCATCATTTCCGTGCAGAGATGCATGGGCTTCAACAGCCTTTTAATCCAGAGTTTCCACTGCCTTTCTGCCCGCTCAGAGTCAGCGACGAACAAAGTTGGGCAGAATCATGGGACTCATCAAAAGCAATCATCATCGCAAAGGCCAACAACAAAACAGTCTGCCGCACTTGTTGGAGCTCAGCAGACGCAAATATTGGACCGTGATTAAAAGAAGCAGTTTCATTTCTGTTCTACCCCAGGGGGGGTCATTGGTGGCACGTATTGTTTATGCTGCATTGGGTGCAATAGGTGGGTTTCAGGATGGCCTTTTTCATGGCTCAGGGAGGTCAGGCTAAACAGGAATCCCGGTTTTTGCGTCTCATGGAGGCAGGGCTGAACGTGA
>CAAHFI011937627.1:0-26044 GCA_900893395.1 Euglena gracilis | reverse complement strand
AGAGAATCCTGTGGAACCCCTGATAGCAACAACTGACACAAAAAAACAACAGCACGCGCAAGGTGCGTCATGCTCAACGGGGACACCCGTTGGACTTCCATCAAGGGGAGTGCAGACCCAGGAGCTTCAACAGGGGGAACCGAAAGGGGTTATGGACAGGGAGTGGAGGAACTAGTACGGAAATTGTCGAAGGTGGGGACCTGTGCTCAAGGACCTGAAGGAAATGGGGTTCAAATAATGTCCTGACAGGTACCAATTGGACAACGGCAAGCTTACAAAACGGTCTCCTGTGTGTACCAAGAGGGTTGACTGGAAACGTAATTCGTGAACATCACGAAACAGCTAGGCACCCAGGGTCAGCCTGACTGTGGGACTAGATGGGTAGGTGGTTTGTGTTTGCGGACCACCAGGATGCAAAAAAACTGACAGGCAAAATGATGAGGATGTGTAAAACATGCCAAGCAACAGTACCCACCCACCCACCATGCAAGTGCCCCATTGAACCGACATCGATTTCTGCACACCTGATGTACAGCGTTGCCATCGATTTATTCCCACCATCTGAAACGACCTTTGAAGGGAAAAAATATGACACGTTGGCGTTGTGCGTGGACAGGCTGAGTGGGCGGATGGTTGCAACACCCCACCTGCCGAATGGACTCACAGCAGAAAAGGTTGGAAAGGAAATGTACAGACAGTGGAGAATTTTTGGGATACCCTCGGTGGTGAGCTCCGACCGCGGCTCCAACTTCACAGCCGGTTTTTGGAAAACACTGTGTGCTGCCCACGGGTTCCGTGTGGCAGACGGGCAGGCATACCACCACCAATCCAACGGACGGGCTGAGGTTGCCGGTCAACAAGCCCTCCAAAAAACTGGCAAAACTGGCTGCTGAAAAGGGGTACCCTGGTTTTTCAAATCCTACCGAACGCCTTGAGGGCCCTACACGACGTCCAAGAAACCAGTTTGTCCCCGTAGAAAATTATGTCTGGCATGCACAAAGCGTTGGCTGGATTGCCATACCAACCAACAAAGGGAAGCGGAGGGGGCCACAGCGTTCTTGGAAAGGATGAAGGAGCAAAACCAGTGGGTGAGCCTGGTCCTGAACAAAAAATGCGTGAACGGGCTGAAACGGTGAACCAGAAACGCAGAGAACCACCAGATTTGGAAATAAGTTCCAGAAGTCTGGTACCAGCCGGAAAGACAACCCGGCACCGACAAACTCGAACCGAAGTGGAAAGGACCTGCAGTGGTGTTGGAAAGAGTGGGAAAGCACTCTTACGTGGTGGAACTCCATCCTGGGAACCAAACAACCTGCCCACCGTTCACAACCCAAACCCGACGCGGACGACCTCTACAACACAACTCCTGCCCCCCCTACTTTTGGTCGGCAAGGCAAAGGAGTTGGAGGTTGGCCCTGACGAATGGGAGGTTGACAAAGTACTGAACCACCGTAGAAAAGACAGAAAACTACAACTTTTGATTCTTTGGAAGAAAATGGGACCTGTCTGACACTCAGTGGGAACATCTGAACCACTTATTCCTCCGAACGAATAATAATTGTGCTGCAATATTGCAAAGAATGGGACTTGGCTGTGGATGTGAGAGAGTTGCTTGATGGGATGGACTTATATGTGTCACATACCCCTGCGCTCTTTCGCAAACACCGCCACGTCGCCACCCCAACAACCTGGAAGCCAACCCCAGCTCTACCACCAACATTAACCTCTATGGATTTGAACCTGTAACGCCACTGACAAACCTTCCTGACTCAAACCGACAAAACGGGACTGGGCAGCCCCCCCAGGCCTGCCCACCTGAACCGGAACCGCTGGCCAGCTCAACTCGAACCAGCCCAACGGTCCTGTACAAGACCCGACCGATGCTGTTTGTCGTTGGGGTAGGGCAGGCGCCGTTGTGAAACAAGCACCAGCCACAGTTAAAAGTTTCAGGAAATTCTTATTCTCAGGACAGTTGAGTTGTTTTAATCACAGTCAGGGTCCTAGAGAGTGTTTTTCCTGTTCGGTTAGCCAATTCGGTGGCTGGGGTGGTGTCCGTTCGGTGGAGGGGGATGGTGTCTGGGGTTGGGGTCTTCACTGCCCCACCCCCCTGACCAAGAGGTCAGGCTCCGGCCGGGACGAATTTTTATAAAAAACTGGGGAAGGCTGTGTGTCGGTTAAAACTCAGGAAGAGTCAAGGACAGTGTTTTTTTTGTTGTATTTTGTTGCTTTTCTGGGGTGTAGGCTGGTTTGTGCGAGGCCAGACGCTGTGGAGGGTCCTCGCCCCCCCCCCCAAAGCAGGTGGCCCGGTGTCGTCCAGGTCTGCGTTTTTTTGATTAAAATCAGGTTCTCCTTCCACGGTTTGCCCAGTTTTGCTTGCTGCTACGGTTAGGGTTGGGGGCTGTGTTTTGTCTTTTAACAGGTGGGCTGCCCAAGTCCACGGGGGAAGGTTCGTTCTCCACGGGGGCCCCAACCCACAACAGCAACGATGAAGAATTGAAGAACGGATTGATTGGCAGAAGAGAGGTGCTTGAGGTCACCTAGGTGGGCTGGGGGCGGACAACACACCAGACGTGGCAGGGACCCAACTACCCAAAGGAGAACATTGGACTCAGCAGCCCGGCCAGAAGAACGAACCCCAACGGCACAGCCCCCTGAGGAGGGGGGACCCTGAACTAAAAGGGTCCCTCGCTCGTCCAGTCCTCACACTGATTGCACTCCTCACACCCTCCTGTTCGAGTCGTGAAGAGTTATAAACAACTCCTTCGGGAAGGGAGTGTGAGTCAGGGTTCTGAGTGCCCAAAACAACACACCTCAACACTTCCCAACCTGATGACTCTTCAATTAGGATTAGGAAATTCTTACTAGGAATTACAAACATTTGACTCCATCCCACAGGGCTCTGGCGTTGTTTATTTGTTTGTTCGCTTCAGGAATTCAATTATCCTGGTTGAATCAATTATCAACCTTACCTGGACATTCCGTACTTTGGGCAATTCGTGAAATTGCGGCATTTGCTTGTGTTTGGAGAATTTTCTGGAATTTTTGTGTGCAAGGATGGTGTGAGAGTGTGAGCCAACCCACCTGTTTTCACCAAAAATCCCTCCAAAACAAAGAAAATGCAACTCTTCAAACAAGCCGCGAGGAGAATTGAAAAAACATTGGGCAGGGTTAAAGATCCTACGTAAAGGGGTGCCAGCCCCGAGAGCTGGAAAAGCCAGGGACAGGACACACAGACACACAACCTGGGCCGTCTGAGAGCAACCCATGGAGCCCTTACAGGAGCAACAATAAAGGGCCCACAAGGCACCACTCACTCTTTCTTTGCCATCTTCTTTCCGCTGCTGCTTCTTTTGCATGAAACTGTTCTCGTCCAGGTGCCATCCATTTCTGCAGGATGGTAGATTTTCCCCGTCATCGATCATCTCCTCCTGGTGTTTTTCTCCATCGAGAAGGTAGGCCCACATGCCCCATCTTGTACCTGGGACAAGCACTTTGCGGAAGTTCAAAAACAGGAGTTCCCAGCTGCATAGTAGTACTCCTTCACAATGTGTGGCTGGAGATCTTGCCAAAAATGATGATTCCTCCAATCTGGACAAATGAGCACCACCTTGGGTTTGTCTTGCTTCAGCTTTTTAGTCACCTCTGGGAGCCTTTCAGATCATTGAGTTTGAGTTGTGACCACTGAAAATCCTGCCTCATGGGCCACTCCTGATCCCAAAGGGGGTATCATCAGAGGAGGTACTTCTGTGGAATGGCTTCAGCAAGACTCCTTCCTGGGCATTCCTTCTGAACTTTTGTCATTACCTCCTCTCACGATCTTTGCATAGATCACATTCACAACCAGCTTGAACACACCATACATCTCCAGTGAATGGGCCTGGATGTTCTCAACCTTCTGGCCATGAGAACTGTCAAACACTCTCCATTAACAACTCCCCACAACGGCCAGGACTGCCATCTGTACCTTCATCATCTGGGTTCTGGACTAAATGCCTGATCCAATACCACTTGCCATTTTCCATTGGCATTTCGAATGCCAGTTGAATTGTCACGACTGATTTCAATCCTAATGGGATCTCTGGTCACAGAATTCTGGCTGCACTGCACACCTTTGTCCACCATGTTGCGATTTCCCGGGTTCAACCCTTTTGCGAGGCGCTTTGGAGTCTTTCATCACAGCAGTGCAATTCTATTAGCGACCTTTTGAAACACCATCAGAGCTGGGCCTGGTCCTTAAAAGGACCTCTTGCAGGGCAAAATTGATCTTCTCATTAACATCCTTCGCCTCTTCCAACTGTAATATATCAATCTGTTGCAGAAATTTTGCACAGTGAATTACGATTGGCCAGTCCTACCAAACAGCGCTAACATACAACACAAGCTGGCCTCCAGGTACAGCTTACAACGCTCTGCTGGGATATCAGCTGCATTGGCGATAATTTACATCGCCTTAAAGGCAATGGTCGCTCTGAAGGACGAATGAAGGCTGTTGTAAATATGCTCTGCACTTCACAGAATGACTCGAGCCAATTATACAGGTTTGTCCACGGTTGCTCTTCCGACCAAACCTTTGCTAATAAAGTACAAAAAAGGATTCCCACAGAAACCTGGATTTCAAAACAAATTCATTACGGCTGACCAAACACTGTGTTATAACCACGATAAACCGGTCTGGCAAACCCAGGGGGGGGGTACCCTTTCCAGCAAGGTGTGTTCGCGTCCCAGTGACAGGTGGCTCTTAAGGGACTACAGGCGTTCTACATCGGCGGTCGATACCAGTAACAGAGATATTACTGCGCAGCGCACAAAACTTGGTGTCGCTGTACGGCACCAGGGCAGAACAGGAAGACGTGGTGGCCAACCCCCACCCACCCACCACGCTCCGCCCCCAACACAGCACTTTAACCAGTTTTGGGAACAGAGGGATGTTTGCCTGAAATGATTTTTTGGTAAATTTTTGAAAGATAAAGCACAAATACATGTTTTTTTTCCGGAAGAATGGCGACCAATTGCCGTTCTGCCCTGCCCGGCACCTGTCGTAGCATTTGGCGTTCAGGTTTGCAGCAAAATCATGTCTGCAGCAGGGAATTATGGGACAAAACTGAAACCTAACTTGCCAATCGCAGCCAACGCACCTTTTCCAGAGGGGGTGAAAGTGGACGTGTAATACGCACATTTTGCACAGACTGTAAGGGGTCGTATTACTGCACCAAGCCAATATTTCCCTGCAATGCCGATATTTTCCGGCGGCCATTGTAATAGACCCAGCGACCACTTTAGTGCTGATTGGTGAACAACATGAAAATTTTCTTTTCGGTCCGTTGTTTCCACGAGGTACTGTAATCTTACCCCGTCTTCTTCAGGTGCAAGGTGTATCTTCTTGCTGACGACTTGCCTCCCACGGGCCAGTCCGTGTGGCGGTAGTCGTCATGCCTTAGGTTACTGTATTAATGCAATTTCTGGTACTTTTTGTGCAACGTTGCACTCTCCTCCAAGGACCTCTGGGTAAAACGCTCTATTGTGCGCACTGTGCCATCCGCAGTCCTCCAGAAGGTTCACCGACAGCAGTTGACGCACGGAAAACTGCTGTGGATGAGCCCCTGTTTAGAAAATTTAGTGATGGTGATAAAAATACAAACCATCGAGGTCCATGCACTTCTTATGGTACCAAAATTGTTCACGGACGATGGTACAGGGAAAAACAAAACTTGAAATAACGTCAATATTTCTCCCGGCGAAAACTAAAAACAAAAACAAATGGACCCCTAAAATAAATTGCCCGCAGCTGCTCTTCGGCCCCACCTGTGGCGCACTGGTGGCAGAGTTGGGTCGCGCCAGGCACTCTGGCCATCTATTCCAGTTACAGCTCCCTGGGGTACTGGTGGTCAAAAAAGAAACCTCCACGGTAATAGCCTTCTCGACACAGATGGCCACACCGTCCAGATGTCTTTGTCAGCAGTTCTCCATTATATGCAGCTGGGGGCCTTTGGTAGTGCAAAACAACAGCCCCAAACCCACAATAATACCCCTACTGCAACCTAACCCCACACCTTGGAAACCCGACCATAAAATAAAATGCATCAGAAGGTCACTCTCCACGGCAATAGCCCTCTCGGACACAGTGTTTCCCTTCCCCTCCCCCCGTGTCCTGGTGCCTGGGAGGTGACAGGGTCCCGGATTTGGGTTATGCCCTTTTCCGGAAGCGTAGGATCCACTTTTCAATTCCCCCTGGCATTTTCCCTTTGGTGCAAAAGTTTGTTTCCTTGTGCGGACCAGGATGGGCTCAGGTCCTATCTCACACCAAACAGTTTGCAAGAGAAAATTGAGGGACTTTGATTTGGAAAAAAAGAACAAACCTGGACAATGGGTGAAAAAATACTTGGGAAAGAGTCAACGAATCCCTTTGGAAACCCTTGGGAAGAAGTCTTGAATCAAATGCAGCAAAATGAATGACTTTGATACAATTGGGAACACCAATGTGAAGTACAAGTTGTGGTGATAGTAGAAGAAGGAATATAAGTGAAGGTAGAAAAACAGAAGGACCCTGTGGATAAGAGAAAGATTTTTGTTTCATCAAACCTTTGGATTGGGTTCTAATTTGTTCCGCCGTGGGTTGCGGTATTTGGCTGTTCCTACCAACCCTTGGCGGACACATTCCGCCAACACTCCCCCCCTTGCGAGCCAACCCGGCTCGCACCATTGCGGCCACTTGTGGGCGCTTTCAAACACCCCCCCATTCTTATTTCTTTCCGAGCTTGGTCTTGACATCTTGGGCACAGAATGTGAAACAAATAAAAACAAAAAACACAGGATAAATTCGGTGATCGGGGAAAAAAACAACTTCTTGGGAGAATTTGTGTTGGCTTCCGCTCTTGTCTTCTGGAACAGCCTTATGAAGTAAAGAAAAAAAGGTTTTTCCTTCTCAGATCCACAGGGCATGCCACCACCATGGCTCCCACGGAGCCACAATGGATTCACCAGTAATTTGGGAAAGGCGGGGGGTCAGGAAGGGACGGGCATGGGGGAGGGAAAGGGAAGAATTGCGGCTGCGGGTATTGTGGTGGTGCGAAGGGGGCTTGGTAGGGGGCGAAGCGCCGCCATTGCCCGCCGCGGGCTCCGCGCGGCCACCAGGGCCCGACTCCGCCGCCCGCGCCGCCGCTCCGACAGCCGTCGACGGTGTGGAAGGGGTTGAAGTAGGAGTTGGTCTCGGGGGCGGGGTTGTTGGCGTAGTGCGGTTCGGGGTCGCGGTAGATGGAGTTGAGGTTGGTGTAGTAGATGGGGCAGTAGTAGTAGTAGGTGGTGTAGGAGTAGGTGTTGTCGGTGGGTTGATGTTGGCCATGGCCTCCCGCACGGCAATGGCGATGATTTCCGCCAAACGGCGGCGTGGCCGCCTTCGCCGGCGGGGCGCCAACGGCAGGTGACAACACTTTGGGGTTGGGGTGTGAAAAGCGTTGAATTCTCAAAAAGGCGCCGTTGGCAGCCGTGATGGAATTTTCATTGGAAGAGTAAGAGTCACACACACCAACACCATAACCCATTGAAACTAAGGTAGTAAAAACAAAATGGGCGCTTTTCACCGATCACTCCATCCGTCTCCCCCCCCCGTTCATTCCATCGCACGTGCTTTTCTTGAATGCCTCGACACTTCAGGCATTTTCGGGTGGACGCTATTCTGGCTAACCCCTTACGTGTGCAAAGGCAATGGTCGTGCCGATTGCAACGGTCAATTGCCAAACAAATGCAAACTTCTTGCTTTACCGTTAAGCATTGGTCACAACCGCTTATAATTTCACCGTTTTGCATCTCGCCTTCGCATTGTGCATGCATAACCCGTGTTGTCGGCATAAGACGGGGCATTCACAACCCAAAAGTGTGTGTCTTGGCAAGGTTGTGTTAATTTGTCCCAAGCTGCCCAATGGCGCATCCAAAGGCACATTGCGTGTGGGGGCGTATGTTGTTGTGCCAATTGGGGGGTGATTTGTTGCTCCTTCCAAAATTCGTTCCATCAAAACATTGCGAGGGGCTTGTGAAATAAGCCTTCGATTGTGAGAAAATCGTCCATTGGAATTTGTGGGCTCCCCCCCTTCCATGGCGCTCCATGCAGCCATCACTTGCTTGCACGTGTGGTGTCTCTCGTGCGCGCGCATGAATGGTATTCTCCCTCACCCCTTCCACCAAAGTGTTAGCCTCCCTCATGGGCGGCATTCGGGAATGTGTAGGTGGGGGTGGGGGAAGGGTGTATGCGCGCACTCTCTCGTACGCTCTTCTTATTGCTACATCGGTTATCTACCGTGCGCGATCATACCAGAATTTCATAAGCGGCCCCTTCAAAAATATGAAATGGAAGGCACCTGGATGCCTCATCCGGGTGGGTGTGGGTGTCGGCGATTCTGAGGTTGGGAGGGCAATTGTGGTAGAAGTGGGTGTCGATGTAGCGTGGTGGAGTTGAAGGGGTTCGGGCAGTTGGAAAGGTCGATGTCCATGTCATTTGTTTGGTGTTCCTCAACGATACACCACAATCATTATAAAAATCACCTTCTCCATCTAAGACGGGGTTGTTCAAAATACAAAAGAATCTGAATATCCAAAAGTCCGACCGCCCCCCCCCCCCGCCGGGGTCCGAATTACTCAAAAAAATCCGAAAATTGAAAAATCCAACCGCCCTCCCCCTTTCCTTCGGAGGCCGGGGGTCCTGAAAATTCAAAAAATCCGAAAATTCAAAAATCCAACCCCCCCCTTTCCTTCGGGGGCCGGGGTCCTGAAAATTCAAAATCCGAAAATTCAAAAATCAACCGCCCCCCCCCTTCCTTCGGGGGCCGGGGTCCTGAAAATTCAAAAAATCCGAAAATTCAAAATCCAACCGCCCCCCCCCTTTCCTTCGGGGGCCGGGGGTCCGAAATTCAAAACTGAAAATTCAAAAATCCAACCGCCCCCCCCTTCCTTCGGGGGCCGGGGTCCGAATTACTCAAAGAAACGAAAATTCAAAAATCCAACCGCCCCCCCCTTCCTTCGGGGGCCGGGGTCCTGAAAATTCAAAAAAATCCGAAAATTCAAAAATCCAACCGCCCCCCCCCTTCCTTCGGGGCCGGGGGTCCTGAAAATTCAAAAAATCCGAGAATTCAAAAATCCAACCGCCCCCCCTTCCTTCGGGGCCGGGGGTCCTGAAAATTCAAAAAATCCGAAAATTCAAAATTCCAACCCCCCCCTTTCCTTCGGGGGCCGGGGTCCGAATTATTCCATCAAACTGAAAATTCAAAAATCCAACCCCCCTTTCCTTGGGGGGCCGGGGGTCCTGAAAATTCAAAACATCCGAAACCTTTCCTTCATTTGTGACTGGTGGTTCTGAAATCCTGAAGACCAAATTGAAACAAGAAACCATTCAGAAGGGAATCACCGTGCATGTGCTTAGGGACGCAAAACACCGATCCGATCAGAGGCGTCAATAACATACGTTGTTGGTGAATTCAAAGAACATCAATGCTTGATCTCAAAGGACGTGTCGATAATCCTGAAATTCAAAAAAAAATCCAACGCCCCCCCCTTCTTCTTCGGGGCGAGGGTCCTGAAAATTCAAAAAATCCAACGCCCCCTTTCTTCGGGGCGGGGTCCTGAGAATAAAAAATACTGCCCCCCCTTCTTCGGGGCCGGGGGTCCTGAAAATTCAAAACTCCAACGCCCCCCCCGCTTCTTCGGGGCCGGGGGTCCTGAGAATTCAAAAAAATCCAACGCCCCCCCCTTCTTCGGGCCGGGGGGTCCTGAAATTTCAAAAAATACAACGCCCCCCCCTTCTTGGCGGGGTCCTGAAAATTCAAAAAATACAACGCCCCCCCCCTTTCTTCGGGGCGGGGTCCTGAAAATCAAAAAAATCCAACGCCCCCCCCCTCTTCGGGGCTGGGGATCCTGAAATTGAAAGAAACTGAAAATTTGAAAAAAAATCTCAAAATTCCCAAAAGTCCAACCCCAACTGAAAAATTCAAAATTCCAACCGCCCCCCCCTTTCCTTTTGGGGGCTGTGGGTCCGAAAATAAAAAATTCCCAACCCCAACCTTCCTCCCTCCGAGTGACGGGGAGTCCGATAATCCTGAAATCCATCCTCAAAGGTGAGTGTGCTTTGGGATACAACAATGATCCGATAGGAGGCACGGTGTCGATGAATTCAAAAGGAATCAACACTTGATGTTAAAAAATTGAAAATTAAAAAAAACCAACCCCCCCCTTCTTCGGGGCCGGGGGTCCTGAAATTCAAAAAAACCAACGCCCCCCCCCTTCTTCTTCGGGCGAGGGTCCTGAAATTCAAAAAAACCAACGCCCCCCCCTTTCTTCGGGGCCGGGGGTCCAGAAAATTCCAAAAAATCAACGCCCCCCCCCTTCTTCTTCGGGGCCGGGGGGTCCTGAAAATTCAAAAAAACAACGCCCCCCCCTTTCTTCGGGCCGGGGGTCCTGAAAATTCAAAAAAAACCAACGCCCCCCCCCCTTCTTCGGGGCCGGGGGTCCTGAAAATTCAAAAAAACCAACGCCCCCCCCTTCTTCGGGGCCGGGGGTCCTGAAAATTCAAAAAAACCAACGCCCCCCCCTTCTTCGGGGCCGGGGGTCCTGAAAATTTCAAAAAAACCAAGCCCCCCCCCCTTTCTTCGGGGCCGGGGGTCCTGAAATTCAAAAAAAAACCAACGCCCCCCCCCTTTCTTCGGGGCCGGGGTCCTGAAATTTAAAAAAACCAACGCCCCCCCCCTTCTTCGGGGCCGGGGGGTCCTGAAAATTCAAAAAAACCAACGCCCCCCCCTTTCTTCGGGGCGGGGGTCCTGAAATTCAAAAAAACCGCCCCCCCCCCCTTCTTCGGGGCCGGGGGTCCTGAAAATTCAAAAAAACCACCCCCCCCCTTCTTCGGGGCGGGGGTCCTGAAAATTAAAAAAACCAACGCCCCCCCCCTTCTTCGGGCCGGGGGTCCTGAAAATTCAAAAAAACCAACGCCCCCCCCTTCTTCGGGGCCGGGGGTCCTGAAAATTCAAAAAACCAACCCCCCCCTTCTTCGGGGCCGGGGGTCCTGAAAATTCAAAAAACCAACGCCCCCCCCTTCTTCGGGGCCGGGGTCCTGAAATTCAAAAAAACAACGCCCCCCCTTCTTCGGGGCCGGGGTCCTGAAATTCAAAAAAACCAACGCCCCCCCCTTCTTCGGGGCCGGGGGTCCTGAAATTCAAAAAAACCAACGCCCCCCCCTTTCTTCGGGGGCCGGGGGTCCTGAAATTTCAAAAAAACCAACGCCCCCCCTTCTTCGGGGCCGGGGGTCCTGAAAATTCAAAAAAACAACGCCCCCCCCCTTCTTCGGGGCCGGGGTCCTGAAAATTAAAAAAACCAACGCCCCCCCCCTTCTTCGGGGCCGGGGGTCCTGAAAATTTCAAAAAAACCAACGCCCCCCCCCCTTTCTTCGGGGCCGGGGGTCCTGAAAATTCAAAAAACCAACGCCCCCCCCTTCTTCGGGCCGGGGTCCTGAAAATTCAAAAAAAACCAACGCCCCCCCCTTCTTCGGGGCCGGGGGTCCTGAAATTCAAAAAACCAACGCCCCCCCCCTTCTTCGGGGCCGGGGGTCCTGAAAATTCAAAAAACCAACGCCCCCCCTTCTTCGGGGCCGGGGGTCCTGAAATTTAAAAACCAACGCCCCCCCCCTTCTTCGGGGCCGGGGGTCCTGAAAATTAAAAAACCAACGCCCCCCCCCTTCTTCGGGGCCGGGGTCCTGAAAATTTCAAAAAATCCAACGCCCCCCCCCTTTCTTCGGGGCGGGGGTCCTGAAATTCAAAAAAACCAACGCCCCCCCCCTTCTTCGGGGCCGGGTCCTGAAAATTCAAAAAAAACCAACGCCCCCCCCCTTCTTCGGGGCCGGGGGTCCTGAAAATTTCAAAAAAATCCAACGCCCCCCCCCTTCTTCGGGGCCGGGGGTCCTGAAATTCAAAAAAACCAACGCCCCCCCCCTTCTTCGGGGCCGGGGGTCCTGAAATTCAAAAAACCACCCCCCCCCCTTCTTCGGGGCCGGGGGTCCTGAAATTCAAAAAAACCAACCCCCCCCCTTCTTCGGGGCCGGGGGTCCTGAAAATTCAAAAAAACCAACGCCCCCCCCCCTTCTTCGGGGCCGGGGTCCATACAACCGAATGCCTTCCTCATATTGCTACACTGATTGGGGCTCTCAAGGCTTGGGGAGATCACAAAACAACAACGATATTGATGCACACCTTCATCTTGTCACCTCTTTCTCCCTTTTTCTGAAATGGCGTGCCGGGGTTCGATGAACACTCCTGAATATGTATTTGTGCACGCATGAATGCGTGTGTGTGTGTGTGTGTACGTGTGCGTGTGCGTGCCCTTGAGTATTTCTGCTTCACAAAGTGGTGATTCACCAGTGGCAAGAATGAAT
This sequence comes from Euglena gracilis, assembly GCA_900893395.1. NCBI lineage: Eukaryota > Euglenozoa > Euglenophyceae > Euglenales > Euglenaceae > Euglena > Euglena gracilis. The sequence goes on along the minus strand of CAAHFI011937627.1, from coordinate 13,641 downwards.
TGAAAAACAAAAATCCATTGGAATGAGGATGTAAAAACGGGTAATGCACATATATGCCATGGTCACAAAGCAATGGCTCTCATGGGTCAAAGAAAACATAGCAAGGGAAATACCTTGGAAATTGGGCGCTTTAAGCTGCCTCATTGGGCGCTTTATTGGCAGCCTCTTGGCGCTGTTAAGCAGCCATTGAATTGAAGGAAATAGAAAGCAAAGAAACTGAAACCAAGGAACACAAAAGGGTGAAAAAAACCTCAAATGGGCAAGGAAGCAACCCATTGAATGAAAATTTTGAGGAATGGGGGGAAGCTTTCACAAGGTTGGCTCCTCCGACAAAAACTTGGTGATGTCTATGGGAAGTTGTCTTTGGTTGCAATATTTCACAAAATCTGAAGAGTATCGGTGTATGAAATTTCCAACTGGTTCCCATGTGTTCTCGCTCATAGGAAAACCCTTCCAATGGGTTAAGAAAAGCAAATTCCCCCTTTTGTCCACTTTGTGATCCAAAATTTCATCCACCTCCCATTCATCAACCCCAGCTTCCAAATCAGGTTCGGTTCTTTGATGATAAAAAAGAGGAATTGGTCTACCCACCAAATCGTCCTCTTTAAAAGGTTTGAGGAAAGAATTGTACCCCCATTTCTACCCCGGGTTTGATTTCCAACATGTAGCTATTCGTGCCCCGCCTTTCCTTAATAACGGCGGGTCCCAACCATCGTGTTTCCAATTTGTTCCCACTATTCGGCGGTCGTCTATACCACACCTTTTGTCCAATTGTGTATTCCACGTCTGTGAATTTTTTTGGCTTCATTGCCAAAAGTCGTTTTTCATGGATGGTATTCAAAGTTTCTGCCACTTGTTTGTCAATAAAGGCCATTCTTTCAAAAAATTCAGTGGCATCCTCACATTCTCGGGGGGGTGTATAGGGTATTCCCCCCCTTTGTCGTTGCCTTCCGAAAAGAATTTCGTATGGACTCAAACCACACTCCCCGACTGTGTCGTGTATGGTATCCAAAACTTGAGGCAGTGCCTCAACCCAACAAATTTTCTTGTGCACATATAATTTCCGCAAAATTTCCATGACTTGTTGTCCGGCCATTTCAGCCCTCCCATTTGCTTGATGATGGTAAGCTTGGGAAAATGCTTGCCGAATGCCAAAATGTGCACACATTGTTTTCCACCACGCCCCAACAAAATGGGCACCCCTATCACTGGATATAATGGTTGGTATTCCAAAAGGTCTCCAAGCGTGCAAAAGCATTGCTTGGGCCACCATTGCCCCCGTCAATCCCTTTTCCAAATGTGCGGATGCTACAATCCAACCCGAATGGCGATCAACACATAACGCCATGAAATTGAAGTCTCTTCCCCCCCACTTGACAAAAGGCATTTTGAACATGTCAAGAGCAACACTTACCATGCATTTAGGGGGGATCACCGTATATTCCATGGGACCATGGAGAGTTTTTGGCCGAATGCAAGCTTGACATACGTAACAAATTGTTCCCACGGTGAAAGAAAAACTCTTTGCGCGAGCAATGTCTGCAAATGCATATCGATGCTCAATTTGACTCCATAACTTTTCCCCAACCAAATGGCCAAAGGAGTCATGATGTGAATGGATGACGTGTTCTTGTAAACTCAAAGGAACACACAACCTTTCTCCTTGGTAAATCAGGGAATCAAAACGTTTGAAGTTCTGTGGCCAATCCCCCGATTTTTCTGAGATACTTTTCCATGGTTCCCCCCACGTGGGACATGACGCGTATGCATCCCCCCAATCCCGATCCCATATTGAACCTAGATTTTCATGGGAAACAAGAAGAGGTGGCGTGCACTCCTCCCCCCCCTTGTTAGAGCTCCCACTTACATCTGGTTTGGCAAGGCTCGAATCATGGGGTGCATCAATTTGAGGTGTTGTGTCGACACTTTGACCTGAATTTCCTATGGGGGGGTTCGCCTCGCTTGTGGGGCCGCCCCACCCATAGTTTTTGATAATTTTCTCATGGGGGGTTCGCCTCGCTTGTGGGGCCACCCCCTTCCATGAGTGGTGATTCTTGTAAATTTTCCTCCGTGTGTGTTTTTTGAATCAAATCATGTCCCTCGGAAGTCTTCAACCCACTTCGGGTGCGTACTCCAAAAATATCCTTGGAGTCTGGATATGCATGAAGCCGAATCACCATGCAAAATTTTTCATCCGCTTTTTCAGATTCGATAATTTCCCTCATTTCCTGTAGATCCTTCAAACTCCCATGTTTTGATACATCGAGAAATGCTTCACTTGCCGGGTAAGCCCATCGGCTTAAAATGTCGGCAATAAAATTTTCTTTTCCCGGCACAAAGCCAATAGTCAAATCAAATTTGGAAAGCATTTGATGCCACCGTGCCCGTCTATTAATCGGTCCACACGGGGTGTCCACATGTTCGGTATACCAATCCTTGAGGGATTGGTGGTCAGTCAAAACCAAAATTGGTTGCACCCCAATCCAAGAAGCCCATTTTTGTAACGCCAAAATGATAGCATAGGTTTCCACCTCCCGGGGTATCCAATTTCTTTGTGAGGTGGTTAATTTACGTGAAAGGAAAGCCACGGGGACGGTTTTGCCTTTTCGAACCTCCTCCTCGGTGGACAAGTTTCAATGTCCTTCATTTGTTCCAAGGTCGCCCCTACCGCACGTCCACTTGAATCAACCCTTAAAACAAATGGTTTATCGGGGTTTACCCTTTGAAGAATCAAACTCTCACAAAGTTTTCTTTTGATTTCCCCAAAACATCGGATGTCCTCCTCTGAATATTCAATCCGTTTTTTGCTCCCCTTTTTTCCTTCAGCTCGTGGTACTTTCAACTTTTCCTGAAGGGGGGCCACAATTTCTGCGTAATTTTTCACGTATTCCGAGTAATAATTTGTGAAACCGAGAAATGCTCTCATGGCTGTAATGGTGGGGGTAATTCCCAATTCTCAATAGCCCTTAATTTTCCAGGGGCGGGCTTTCTCGTCCCCTTACTTAATTTGTGTCCACAAAACTCAACTTCCTCCACAAAAAATTCACATTTCCGTGGATCACAACCAAAACGGTCATCTTTCATCACATCCAAAACTTCCCTTAACTCTTTGTCGTGTTTTGTGAGCAAATCTTCCCACCCCCCCTTTTCAATCCGTGTGCCCGCCAAAATATCGTCTATGTATGGGTCCGCTATGTGTTGGACAGATCTCAAACGGTCATTCATCATTTGCTGAAATTGTCCCGAAGCATTCATTAAACCCATTACATTGACTCTCCATTGCACAATCCCAAAAGGTGTGTATGTGCATGTGATATGCCGACTTTCGGGGTGTAAGGGTTGTTGGTGGAAGGCCTCCCTCAAATCCAAAATGGAGAAAATTTGTTTTGCCCCTTGCCTTACGAGCAAATCGGATATTAAGGGCATCACGTAATGTCCCCGGAGGGTTTGGCTATTGGGGCCTCTCATGTCGACAATTCCTCTATATTCTCCTGGTTTTTTCTTGGGAACCACAAAACCTTGAACAAGCCATTCCACTTTTCCCCTTTCTGGAAACTCTACATATTTTTTGTCCAACCAACCCTGGGCAACTTTCCTGTAAGCCTCTTGTCGCTCCCCGTGTAAAGAAAACGGTTTTTGCCGAACGGGTTTTGCATCGGGTTTCAACGGAATATAAGCATACCCAAAGGGGCCTCTCACGGGGGGGTCAAAAATGATTTCCGGGTTTAGGACCGTATCCCCATAGTCATTCATAATGGAGGCACGCAACTTCTCCACCCTCTCATTGACAATCCTAGCACCTTCAGGAGTACAAATGTATCCATCCACGTGTGTGCTCACCCCCACCTCCCCTGACAATCTTTGTGCAATGTAACAAATTTCTTTCCTTGTAAGATATTGGGGCTCCACTTCAAAAACCTCCGGGGGAAGGCAAAAACCCCACTTTGTCAATTGTTGGCAAGTGTCATCAAAATCCCCCCTTTTCAAGAACATCTTTGTCTTTTCCTTGCCTCCCCCTCTTCCCCTTGTCATTCAGTCTTAAGTGTGAAGGGTGAAATGACCGGTGCCGTTTGTTCACACCCCTCAAAAGTGTGAGATGATCCCCATTTCGTGCCAAGGCGTGTAAGTGAGGGAAAACACCCAACTGGTGTTCATACAACCATTTGAAAGAAATAATGGCATCCACATCGATTCTTGCCTCATAGAAAATTCCTTTTGCTTCAAAAATTTCGACCACTGGCATTCCATTCTGAAATTGGTCGAAAAACAATGAAAGTTCCACCTCCCTTTTTCCACCCTCCATTTCCTGTCCCGAAGCCACTATTAACTTCAAAGGTCGTGAGGACATTCTGAAAAAATGCTGAGAAATGAGTGATTTTTTCACCAAATTCACTTCTGCCCCCGTGTCAACAAGAATTCTGAAAAATTTTTGTTCTCCGTTTGGGAGGCCCACCTGCACCCTCATTAACAATTGCCAAACATCTTCCTGGTGCACAAAATTGCATTTTCCAACGGCAAAAGCATGTCTTTCTCCAATCATTCTGTTTGGAATGTAAATAGAAACGGACTCATTCTCACCCATTAAAAAACTTGGGGGGATGAGTTTGATTCACCAACCCACTCCCTGAGCTCTTCTTGTGTCAATCCTGCAAAAGGTAAATGGTCCACACCTTGTGATGCCTGACTTTCCATTTCCCCATCTTCGGTAGGCATTGTGAAACGCACCTCTTTTCTTCGGGGAGGGGGGGTAGGTTTTGAGTGTGATGTGTTGGCAGACTGGGTGGCAAAATTATTTGCATGGTCAAACGTTAAACCACTTGTTTCGGCAACCAAAGAATCGGTCTGAATCGCCCAGTTGATGAGGTACTCAATCAACGCATGGGGGATTCGACCTTTCATTTTTTGTGAAACTGTACCTTTTGGACCCCCCAGTCTCACTTTGTGTCTTTTGGTGCCCGGGAGCAAGTTTTCGCAGGTCAAAAAGTTACACAACCTTTCTGGCACTCCTTTGAAAGACTCTGAAATCCAGAATCGGGTTGGTTTTTGGTATCCCCACGATGAAAATTGGCAATAGTCAAAATCGACATAGGGGATATTTTCCATAAAAGGTCTCGTTCTCAGGAAACCCCTCCTTGGATTCTCAATCCACCAAAATGAGGATCGAACCATTGAATAATTTTGAGGGTTTGCAAAACAATAGCATCGGCAAATTCAAAATCCCTTGGCAAAATAGAACGTGCCGTGCTGTATGCCTCACAGGGGCATGATGCGGTGATGACATAAAAAGAATGAGGATTCCATTGTTTATAATTCCATTGCAAAATGTCGACCAAAATGGTTGGGTTTGTTTTGGGATCCAAATCCAGACTCACAACATAGAAGTTGTGTTTTCGAAAACAATCACCAACAACACCCGACCCAGAAAACAGGTCCAACATTGCCAATCGTTGGGGGCATGAATAGAATAGGCGCCACGCCTTGGGACCGACCCCTTCCCAAGGCGTTGGCAGCCCTACTGAAGGGACGTAGCTTCTTGGCTTGATTGTGAAACTTGACGCACCTGTATTGGGGGGTTCACGGCACCCTTGCCCTTGGATTTTCCACCCTTAGGGGCATATCCTTTACCTTTCCCAAGGTTGGGTTGATGCACTCCTTTCCCCCTGTTTGGCCCCCCTTTCGATCCTTTTCCTCTCCCCCATGTTGTCCCTTGTTGCCAAGATTCCCAGTTCGTCCCACCCCTTGGAAAATGCCCTTGGGTATTTGGATCCATTGACGGTGGTGGTGGGGGACTATGCAAACGTGGGGGAGGTGTTGAGGGGGCAGGGGGGTTTTCTTCTTTTTGAATCAAAGGACTGCTCCCCTCTGAATCACCCTTCTTGATGGTGTATTGCTTTCCTTTTCTTTGAAATCCCCTTTGATCATTAGTGAAATTTGGTTGTCCCACCTTCCCCCATGTGTTTGAAAGTTCCTTTGCTTGAATTTTCAAGCGAATAAATTCCAGCACCTCCCGGGTGAGCATGTGCCTTTCCAAAATTCTCGCCTCAATTACCCTCCTGGATTCGGCAGTGACTTGTTTGTCCAAACATGTCAGAATTTGGGCTTCTATCAAATTTTCAACTTGGATATGATATGTCTCGGGTGCAATTTTTTCAACACGTGAGGGGGTGAAAGCTCCCTTGGTGAATCTTCTTATGGCCAATTTGGCTTCTTCTGGGGTGAAATCTCCAATATTGCAAATGTATACCAACGGTTTGGAACCAAAACGCTTCATATCATTCTGAAAAATTTCATCCCTGAAACGGTGGGGGAGTTTGGGCACCAGCAGTTTGTATGCCTCCTCCTCTGTGGCATCATGGACGTCTGCCCAAGCTGACAAAAATTCAGTTTCGAACTCCCTCCAATCCTCAAAAGACACATTCCCAAGGTTTTTGCAAACCACCCCCTCCCATTTTGCTCGGGCGAAGTTGGTGCTCGATGAGTCAAACTCAATTTTCATTCCCGCCCAAAATGATGCAAACGTTACTGATTGTCCTTGACTTCTCATCACCCTTAACTTCTTTTTGGAAATAGGATCCAATGTAAGATCCAACAAGGAAAGCTTTTGTGCATCGGTGAGGGGGGTCCCATTTATGCTTGTAGCAGTTGCAAACATTGCCTCCAAATCCCTTTCATATTGTTGCCACTCTATTTTCACACCTTTGAAATGAGGAATTTGGAGCCCCCCCGCCAAAATAGATTGTATGGGACTCACCATAAGATGACCAGCAAATGGTACATTGGGTGCTGGGGCTGAGGGATTCGCTCGTAAACCCACGGGTCGTATGTGTGCACAATTTACTGATCCGATGGGGGGATTTATGACTGGTATGGCACCACCCCCAAAGGGAACAATGGGTTTCCATCAAGGGGAATCAAATCTTCACCAACCTCCACTGTTTGTGAGATATTCGCATTTGATGACACAGATGATGTTTCAAAACGGGGTGTGTTTTGGGGTACAATTTCTTTCCCGTCCCCCAGTACACTTTTCATGGCCCTTTTGATCATGGGTTCCAAGTCTTCCAACACCGATTTCCTGGGGGGGCTCTCCCCCGCTTTCTTCCCCTTTTGCTGGTTTTGGGTTTCTTGTAATTGAAAAAACTTCTCCTTCATTGTTCTCATTTCTTCACCAACATTTGATTGTAAATTTTGCACATCCCTTGTTCTCCCTTCAGAAACGGCCAAAATGTTCCTTTCCAAGCAAGAGAAGCCTTGCATCATTTGCAAAAAAGAATTCTCCAACTGATCACATTTTTGAGATGATATGTGAAAGTTGTGTATTTGTTGCGCCAAAACATCCACCCGTGGATCTTGAAACCCCTGCTTTTGTTTCTGGTCCAAAGACTCCACAACACTCAGGGTTTTCTGAACATAACCCGAAAGGACCTGAAACTCCCTTTTCAACTCACGTGCTTCATTTTCCATTGATTCAACTTTGGGAACAACCACCCCAACAAATTTTTGTAATTCTTGGATTTCCCCCTTTTGCGTGCCACACACCTTCAAAACATCCTGAAACTTTGAGGCCAACTCCTGCCGAAACTTTTCAAAATGTGTCCCAACCGCAAAATCAACTCTTTCCTTTGTTTTCAATTGTAATTCACAACACAATTGTTTCATATGTGCATCGTCCAAAGTGGCCATTTCCGAAAACCGTTTCAGGGTCTCCTCTTGGACATTAATAACATTTCCCTTGAGGTCCCTCATAATTTTGGACACAAAATCATTTGCCTCACCAATGAAATTCTTGCGCAATTCCTCCAAAGCAGAACTTGAACCCTCCATTCTTTTTTCTGCTTCCTTTCGGAATTCCAATAGGGTGGCCTCAAACCTTTCATGATCCGCCCCCTGATCTCTTTTCAAATCTTGCAAATTTTGTTGTACGTGGTCCGACAGGTCACTGATCCATAAAGAAATGCCTCCCAACCTTGATTCCACTCCATTTGCCCAACTGTCCCATTGTTCCCGAGAAAATTCTGTGGGGGGTTCCAATTCCCCCTCCCCATCCATAGGCATTTCATCCATTCCTGAAATGGGGTTATCAAAAGTCTCGGTTTTCTGAGTGTCCTGGGAAGAATTTTCCACATTTTCCGGCTCACATGCCAATTTTTTGTGTGGATTTGTTGATTCGGAAGAGGTTTCACTCAAAGTGTGTTTTCTTTCCGTGGAGGGGGCCAACCTCGGGTCCTTCAAATCCCCCTCCCCTTCATCTGAGGTGTATTCCATTGGTGCCATTTGGTCCTCAATCATGAGGGGGTGTTGTGTTGTGTCATTTGAATGTCCTCTTGCCTTTGAGGGGGGTGGAAGACCTTGCCACATTTTGGGAAATGAACTGTTCCCACAAAGCAGATGGGATTAAGTCATCAAAATGGAGCTGCAAGCTTAATTTTGGACTTGAAGGGTCTCCACCTGCCTGTAGAGTGGTAAATGATGCATTTTTTGATTCTTCCCCTCCCACCTCCACCAACCCCATTTCCGGCCTTATTGCAACTTGAAGGTCATTTCTGGTTGGTGGGGGTTGCAAAAGCAGTGTGGCATCTTCTCCCCCCTCTTCTGGGAAAAACTGATTCACCCTTTCTGAATCATTCTCCAAAGAAACAACCTCTGCTAGCCATGTTTCCCCTTCCCCCCCGTGTCCTGGTGCCGGGGAGGAGACAGGGTCCCGGATTTGGGTTTTGCCCTTTTCCGGAAGCGTAGGATCCACTTTTGAATTCCCCCCTGGCATTTTCCCTTTGGTGCAAAAGTTTGTTTCCTTGTGCGGACTAGGATGGGCTCAGGTCCTATCTCACACCAAACAGTTTGCAAGAGAAAATTGAGGGACTTTGATTTGGAAAAAAGAACAAACCTGGACAATGGGTGAAAAAATACTTGGGAAAGAGTCAATGAATCCCTTTGGAAACCCTTGGGAAGAAGTCTTGAATCAAATGCAGCAAAATGAATGACTTTGATACAATTGGGAACACCAATGTGAAGTACAAGTTGTGGTGAGTAGAAGAAGGGATATAAGTGAAGGTAGAAAAACAGAAGGACCCTGTGGATAAGAGAAAGATTTTTGTTTCATCAAACCTTTGGATTGGGTTCTAATTTGTTCCGCTGTGGGTTGCGCTATTTGGCTGTTCCTACCAACCCCTTGGCGGACCCATTCCGCCAACACTCCCCCCCTTGCGAGCCAACCCGGCTCGCACCATTGCGGCCACTTGTGGGCGCTTTCAAACACCCCCCCATTCTTATTTCTTTCCGAGCATGGTCTTGGCATCTTGGGCACAGAATGTGAAACAAATAAAAACAAAAAAACACAGGATAAAAATTCGGTGATCGGGGAAAAAAAACAATTTCTTGGAGAATTTGTGTTGGATTCCGCTCTTGTCTTATGGAACAGCCTTATGATGTAAAGAAAAAAAGGGGTTTTCCTTCTCAGATCCACAGGGCATGCCACCACCATGGCTCCCATGGAGCCACAATGGATTCATCAGTAATATGGGAAAGGCGGGGGGTAAGGAAGGGACGGGTATGGGGGAGGGAAAGGGTAGAATTGCGGCTGCGGGTATTGTGGTGGTGCGAAGGGGGCTTGGTAGGGGGCGAAGCGCCGCCATTGCCCGCCGCGGGCTCCGCGCGGCCACCAGGGCCCGACTCCGCCGCCCGCGCCGCCGCTCCCGACAGCCGTCGACGGTGTGGAAGGGGTTGAAGTAGGTGTTGGTCTCGGGGGCGGGGTTGTTGGCGTAGTGCGGTTCGGGGTCGCGGTAGATGGAGTTGAGGTTGGTGTAGTAGATGGGGAGTAGTAGTAGTTGGTGGTGTAGGAGTAGGTGTTGTCGGTGGGTTGATGTTGGCCATGGCCTCCCGCACGGCAATGGCGATCATGTCCGCCAAACGGCGGCGTGGCCGCCTTCGCCGGCGGGGCGCCAACGGCAGGTGACAACACTTTGGGGTTGGGGTGTGAAAAGCGTTGAATTCTCAAAAAGGCGCCGTTGGCAGCCGTGATGGAATTTTCATTGGAAGAGTAAGAGTCACACACACCAACACCATAACCATTGAAACGAAGGTAGTAAAAACAAAATGGGCGCTTTTCACCGATCACTCCATCCGTCTCCCCCCCCGTTCATTCCATCGCACGTGCCTTTTCTTGAATGCCTCGACACTTCAGGCATTTTGGGGTGGACGCTATTCTGGCTAACCCCTTACGTGTGCAAAGGCAATGGTCGTGCCGATTGCAACGGTCAATTGCCAAACAAATGCAAACTTCTTGCTTTACCGTTAAGCATTGGTCACAACCGCTTATAATTTCACCGTTATTGCATCTCGCCTTCGCATTGTGCATGCATAACCCGTGTTGTCGGCATAAGACGGGGCATTCACAACCCAAAAGTGTGTGTCTTGGCAAGGTTGTGTTAATTTGTCCCAAGCTGCCCAATGGCGCATCCAAAGGCACATTGCGTGTGGGGGCGTATGTTGTTGTGCCAATTGGGGGTGATTTGTTGCTCCTTCCAAAATTCGTTCCATCAAAACATTGCGAGGGGCTTGTGAAATAAGACCTTCGATTGTGAGAAAATCGTCCATTGGAATTTGTGGGCTCCCCCCCTTCCATGGCGCTCCATGCAGCCATCACTTGCTTGCACGTGTGTGTCTCTCGTGCGCGCGCATGAATGGTATTCTCCCTCACCCCTTCCACCAAAGTGTTAGCCTCCCTCATGGGCGGCATTCGGGAATGTGTAGGTGGGGTGGGGGAAGGGTGTATGCGCGCACTCTCTCGTACGCTCTTCTTATTGCTACATCGGTTATCATACCGTGCGCGATCATACCCAGAATTTCATAAGCGGCCCCTTCAAAAATATGAAATGGAAGGCACCTGGATGCCTCATCCGGGGTGGGTGTGGGTGTCGGCGATTCTGAGGTTGGGAGGGCAATTGTGGTAGAAGTGGGTGTCGATGTAGCGTTGGTGGAGTTGAAGGGGTTCGGGCAGTTGGAAAGGTCGATATCCATGTCATTTGTTTGGTGTTCCCCTCAACGACACACCACAATCATTATAAAAATCACCTTCTCCATCTAAGACGGGGTTGTTCAAAATACAAAAGAATCCGAATATCCAAAAGTCCGACCGCCCCCCCCTTTCCTTCGGGGCCGGGGTCCAAATTACTCAAAAACTGAAAATTCAAAATCCAACCGCCCCCCCCTTCCTTCGGGGGCCGGGGGTCCTGAAAATTCAAAAAATCCGAAAATTCAAAAATCCAACCGCCCCCCCCTTTCCTTCGGGGCCGGGGTCCTGAAAATTCAAAAAATCCGAAAATTCAAAAATCCAACCGCCCCCCCCCTCCTTCGGGGGCCGGGGTCCTGAAATTCAAAAAATCCGAAAATTCAAAATCCAACCGCCCCCCCCTTTCCTTCGGGGGCCGGGGTCCGAATTCAAAAACTGAAAATTCAAAAATCCAACCGCCCCCCCCCTTTCCTTCGGGGGCCGGGGTCCTGAAAATCAAAAAAATGAAAATTCAAAAATCCAACCGCCCCCCCCCTTCCTTCGGGGGCCGGGGTCCTGAAAATTCAAAAAAATCCGAAAATTCAAAAATCCAACCGCCCCCCCCCTTCCTTCGGGGGCCGGGGTCCGAAATTCAAAAATCCGAAAATTCAAAAATCCAACCGCCCCCCCCCTTCCTTCGGGGGCCGGGGTCCGAATTATTCCAAAAAACTGAAAATTCAAAAATCCAACCGCCCCCCCCTTCCTTCGGGGGCCGGGGTCCTGAAAATTCAAAAAATCCGAAAATTCAAAAATCCAACCGCCCCCCCCCTTCCTTCGGGGGCCGGGGTCCGAAAATTAAAAAAATGAAAATTCAAAAATCCAACCGCCCCCCCCTTTCCTTCGGGGGCCGGGTCCTGAAAATTCAAAAAATGAAAATTCAAAAATCCAACCGCCCCCCCCTTTCCTTCGGGGGCCGGGGTCCTGAAAATTCAAAAAATGAAAATTCAAAAATCCAACCGCCCCCCCCCTTCCTTCGGGGGCCGGGGGTCCTGAAAATTCAAAAAATCCGAAAATCAAAAATCCAACCGCCCCCCCCCTTCCTTCGGGGGCCGGGGGTCTGAAAATTCAAAAAATCCGAAAATTCAAAAATCCAACCGCCCCCCCCCCTTCCTTCGGGGGCCGGGGGTCCTGAAAATTCAAAAAAATGAAAATTCAAAAATCCAACCGCCCCCCCCCCTTCCTTCGGGGGCCGGGGTCCGAAATTCAAAAACTGAAAATTCAAAAATCCAACCGCCCCCCCCCTTCCTTCGGGGCCGGGGGTCCTGAAAATTCAAAAAAATCCGAAAATTCAAAAATCCAACCGCCCCCCCCTTCCTTCGGGGCCGGGGTCCTGAAAATTCAAAAATCCGAAAATTCAAAAATCAACCGCCCCCCCCTTTCCTTCGGGGGCCGGGGTCCTGAAAATTCAAAAAAATCCGAAAATTCAAAAATCCAACCCCCCCCCTTCCTTCGGGGCCGGGGTCCTGAAATTAAAAAAATCCGAAAATTCAAAAATCCAACCGCCCCCCCCTCCTTCGGGGGCCGGGGTCCTGAAAATTTAAAAAAATCCGAAAATTCAAAAATCCAACCGCCCCCCCCCTTTCCTTCGGGGGCCGGGGGTCCTGAAAATTCAAAAAAATCCGAAAATTCAAAATCCAACCGCCCCCCCTCCTTCGGGGGCCGGGGTCCTGAAAATTTTCAAAAAATCGAAAATTCAAAATCCAACCGCCCCCCCCCTCCTTCGGGGCCGGGGGTGCTGAAAATTTCAAAAATTCCGAAAATTCAAAAGCCAACCGCCCCGCCCCCTTTCCTTCGGGGGCCGGGGTCCGAATTATTCCAAAACTGAAAATTCAAAAAATCCAACGCCCCCCCTTCCTTTGGGCGGGGGTCCTGAAATTCAAAGAAATTGAAATTCCAAAAATCAACCGCCCCCCCCTTCATTCGGGGGCCGGGGGTGCTGAAAATTTAAAAAATCGAAAATTCAAAAATCCAACGCCCCCCTCCTTCGGGGCCGGGGGTGCTGAAATTTTAAAAAAATCCGAAATTCAAAAGCCAACCGCCCCCCCCCTTTTCCTTCGGGGCCGGGGTCCGAATATTCCAACTGAACTGAAATTCAAAATCCAACCGCCCCCCCCCTTCTTTGGGGCCGGGGTCCTGAAAATGCAAAAAATTGAAAATTCAAAAATCCAACCGCCCCCCCCTTCCTTCGGGGCCGGGGGTCCTGAAAATTCAAGAAATCGAAAATCCAAAAATCCAACCGCCCCCCCCTTTCCTTCGGGGGCCGGGGTCCGAATTATTCAAAAACTGAAAATTCAAATCCAACCCCCCCCCCTGTCCTTTCTTCGGGGCCGGGGGTCCTGAAAATTCAAAAAAATCCGAAATCCAAAAATACAACGCCCCCCCCCCTTTCCTTCGGGGCCGGGGTCTGAAAATTTAAAAAATCGAAAATTAAAATCCAACCGCCCCCCCCCTCCTTCGGGGGCCGGGGGTCTGAAAATTTAAAAAATCCGAAATCAAAAAATCCAACCGCCCCCCCTTTCTTCGGGGGCCGGGGGTGCCTGAAATTTGAAATCCGAAAATTCAAAAAGCCAACCGCCCCCCCCCCTTCCTTCGGG
>CAAHFI011936568.1:0-11897 GCA_900893395.1 Euglena gracilis | reverse complement strand
CGCTGCCCGGCTAGAGGTCGCGATCCTTTACCTAATTGTTGCGAAGGCGGCGGGCGGACAGGCGCAATTTTGCCCGCGGGGGCGTGCGTAAAACGCAGTTACCGCCCGGGAGGCGCAAATAGCACGTTGGTAACGGACGCCCCAAAACGAAACGCAATTTTTCGGCCATTTTCGCCGAAATCGGCTGCGTCGGCGCTCCAAAAAACGAGCGGTCTGCCCCGGCTAGAGGTCGCGATCCTTTACCTGTTGCGAAGAGGCGGCGGGGCGACAGGCGCAATTTTGCCCGCGGCGGGCGTGCGTAAAACGCGCAGTTACCGGGAGGCGCAAAATAGCACGTTGGTAACGGACGCCCCAAAAACGTCATTTTCGGCCGTTTTCGGCCGAAATGGCTGCGCCGGCGCTCCAAAAACGAGCGCTCTGCCCCGGCTAGAGGTCGGCGATCCTTTACCTAACTGTTGCGAAGGGCGGCGGGCGGACAGGCGCAATTTTGCCCGCGCGGGCGTGCGTAAAACGCAGCAGTTACCGCCCGGGAGGCGCAAAATAGCACGTGGTAACGGACGCCCCAAAAACGTCATTTTTCGGCCGTTTTCGGCCGAAATCGGCTGCGCCGGCGCTCCAAAAACGAGCGCTCTGCCCCGGCTAGAGGTCGGCGATCCTTTACCTAACTGTTGCGAAGGGCGGCGGGCGGACAGGCGCAATTTTGCCCGCGGCGGGCGTGCGTAAAACGCAGCAGTTACCGCCGGGAGGCGCAAAATAGCACGTTGGTAACGGACGCCCCAAAAACGTCATTTTTCGGCCGTTTTGGCCGAAATCGGCTGCGCCGGCGCTCCAAAAACGAGCGCTCTGCCCCGGCTAGAGGTCGGCGATCCTTTACCTAATTGTTGCGAAGGGCGGCGGGCGGACAGGCGCAATTTTGCCCGCGGGCGTGCGTAAAACGCAGCAGTTACCGCCCGGGAGGCGCAAAATAGCACGTTGGTAACGGACGCCCCAAAAACGTCATTTTTCGGCCGTTTTTCGGCCGAAATCGGCTGCGCCGGCGCTCCAAAAACGAGCGCTCTGCCCCGGCTAGAGGTCGGCGATCCTTTACCTAACTGTTGCGAAGGGCGGCGGGCGGACAGGCGCAATTTTGCCCGCCCGGGCGTGCGTAAAACGCAGCAGTTACCGCCCGGGAGGCGCAAAATAGCACGTTGGTAACGGACGCCCCAAAAACGTCATTTTCGGCCGTTTTCGGCCGAAATGGCTGCGCCGGCGCTCCAAAAACGAGCGCTCTGCCCCGGCTAGAGGTCGGCGATCCTTTACCTAACTGTTGCGAAGGGCGGCGGGCGGACAGGCGCAATTTTGCCCGCGGCGGGCGTGCGTAAAACGCAGCAGTTACCGCCCGGGAGGCGCAAAATAGCACGTTGGTAACGGACGCCCCAAAAACGTCATTTTTCGGCCTTTTTCGGCCGAAATCGCTGCGCGGCGCTCCAAAACGAGCGTCTGCCCCGGCTAGAGGTCGGCGATCCTTTACCTAACTGTTGCGAAGGGCGGCGGGCGGACAGGCGCAATTTTGCCCGCGGCGGGCGTGCGTAAAACGCAGCAGTTACCGCCCGGGAGGCGCAAAATAGCACGTTGGTAACGGACGCCCCAAAAAACGTCATTTTTCGGCCGTTTTCGGCCGAAATCGGCTGCGCCGGCGCTCCAAAAACGAGCGCTCTGCCCCGGCTAGAGGTCGGCGATCCTTTACCTAACTGTTGCGAAGGGCGGCGGGCGGACAGGCGCAATTTTGCCCGCGCGGGCGTGCGTAAAACGCAGCAGTTACCGCCCGGGAGGCGCAAAATAGCACGTTGGTAACGGACGCCCCAAAAACGTCATTTTTCGGCCGTTTTCGGCCGAAATCGCTGCGCGGCGCTCCAAAAACGAGCGTCTGCCCCGGCTAGAGGTCGGCGATCCTTTACCTAACTGTTGCGAAGGGCGGCGGGCGGACAGGCGCAATTTTGCCCGCGGCGGGCGTGCGTAAAACGCAGCAGTTACCGCCCGGGAGGCGCAAAATAGCACGTTGGTAACGGACGCCCCAAAAACGTCATTTTCGGCCGTTTTTTCGGCCGAAATCGGCTGCGCCGGCGCTCCAAAAACGAGCGCTCTGCCCCGGCTAGAGGTCGGCGATCCTTTACCTAACTGTTGCGAAGGGCGGCGGGCGGACAGGCGCAATTTTCCGCGCGGGCGTGCGTAAAACGCAGCAGTTACCGCCCGGGAGGCGCAAAATAGCACGTTGGTAACGGACGCCCCAAAAACGTCATTTTTCGGCCATTTTCGGCCGAAATCGGCTGCGCCGGCGCTCCAAAAACGAGCGCTCTGCCCCGGCTAGAGGTCGGCGATCCTTTACCTAACTGTTGCGAAGGGCGGCGGGCGGACAGGCGCAATTTTGCCCGCGGCGGGCGTGCGTAAAACGCAGCAGTTACCGCCCGGGAGGCGCAAAATAGCACGTTGGTAACGGACGCCCCAAAAACGTCATTTTTCGGCCGTTTTCGGCCGAAATCGGCTGCGCCGGCGCTCCAAAAACGAGCGCTCTGCCCCGGCTAGAGGTCGGCGATCCTTTACCTAACTGTTGCGAAGGGCGGCGGGCGGACAGGCGCAATTTTGCCCGCGGCGGGCGTGCGTAAAACGCAGCAGTTACCGCCCGGGAGGCGCAAAATAGCACGTTGGTAACGGACGCCCCAAAAAACGTCATTTTTCGGCCGTTTTCGGCCGAAATCGGCTGCGCCGGCGCTCCAAAAACGAGCGCTCTGCCCCGGCTAGAGGTCGGCGATCCTTTACCTAACTGTTGCGAAGGGCGGCGGGCGGACAGGCGCAATTTTGCCCGCGGCGGGCGTGCGTAAAACGCAGCAGTTACCGCCCGGGAGGCGCAAAATAGCACGTTGGTAACGGACGCCCCAAAAACGTCATTTTTCGGCCGTTTTCGGCCGAAATCGGCTGCGCCGGCGCTCCAAAAACGAGCGCTCTGCCCCGGCTAGAGGTCGGCGATCCTTTACCTAATTGTTGCGAAGGGCGGCGGGCGGACAGGCGCAATTTTGCCCGCGGCGGGCGTGCGTAAAACGCAGCAGTTACCGCCCGGGAGGCGCAAAATAGCACGTTGGTAACGGACGCCCCAAAAACGTCATTTTTCGGCCGTTTTCGGCCGAAATCGGCTGCGCCGGCGCTCCAAAAACGAGCGCTCTGCCCCGGCTAGAGGTCGGCGATCCTTTACCTAACTGTTGCGAAGGGCGGCGGGCGGACAGGCGCAATTTTGCCCGCGGCGGGCGTGCGTAAAACGCAGCAGTTACCGCCCGGGAGGCGCAAAATAGCACGTTGGTAACGGACGCCCCAAAAACGTCATTTTTCGGCCATTTTCGGCCGAAATCGGCTGCGCCGGCGCTCCAAAAACGAGCGCTCTGCCCCGGCTAGAGGTCGGCGATCCTTTACCTAATTGTTGCGAAGGGCGGCGGGCGGACAGGCGCAATTTTGCCCGCGGCGGGCGTGCGTAAAACGCAGCAGTTACCGCCCGGGAGGCGCAAAATAGCACGTTGGTAACGGACGCCCCAAAAACGTCATTTTTCGGCCGTTTTGGCCGAAATCGGCTGCGCCGGCGCTCCAAAAACGAGCGCTCTGCCCCGGCTAGAGGTCGGCGATCCTTTACCTAACTGTTGCGAAGGGCGGCGGGCGGACAGGCGCAATTTTGCCCGCGGCGGGCGTGCGTAAAACGCAGCAGTTACCGCCCGGGAGGCGCAAAATAGCACGTTGGTAACGGACGCCCCAAAAACGTCATTTTTCGGCCGTTTTCGGCCGAAATCGGCTGCGCCGGCGCTCCAAAAACGAGCGCTCTGCCCCGGCTAGAGGTCGGCGATCCTTTACCTAACTGTTGCGAAGGGCGGCGGGCGGACAGGCGCAATTTTGCCCGCGGCGGGCGTGCGTAAAACGCAGCAGTTACCGCCCGGGAGGCGCAAAATAGCACGTTGGTAACGGACGCCCCAAAAACGTCATTTTTCGGCCGTTTTCGGCCGAAATCGGCTGCGCCGGCGCTCCAAAAACGAGCGCTCTGCCCCGGCTAGAGGTCGGCGATCCTTTACCTAACTGTTGCGAAGGGCGGCGGGCGGACAGGCGCAATTTTGCCCGCGGCGGGCGTGCGTAAAACGCAGCAGTTACCGCCCGGGAGGCGCAAAATAGCACGTTGGTAACGGACGCCCCAAAAAACGTCATTTTCGGCCGTTTTCGGCCGAAATCCGCTGCGCCGGCGCTCCAAAAACGAGCGCTCTGCCCCGGCTAGAGGTCGGCGATCCTTTACCTAACTGTTGCGAAGGGCGGCGGGCGGACAGGCGCAATTTTGCCCGCGGCGGGCGTGCGTAAAACGCAGCAGTTACCGCCCGGGAGGCGCAAAATAGCACGTTGGTAACGGACGCCCCAAAAACGTCATTTTTCGGCCGTTTTCGGCCGAAATCGGCTGCGCCGGCGCTCCAAAAACGAGCGCTCTGCCCCGGCTAGAGGTCGGCGACTAACTGTTGCGAAGGGCGGCGGGCGGACAGGCGCAATTTTGCCCGCGCGGGCGTGCGTAAAACGCAGCAGTTACCGCCGGGAGGCGCAAAATAGCACGTTGGTAACGGACGCCCCAAAAACGTCATTTTTCGGCCGTTTTCGGCCGAAATCGGCTGCGCCGGCGCTCCAAAAACGAGCGCTCTGCCCCGGCTAGAGGTCGGCGATCCTTTACCTAACTGTTGCGAAGGGCGGCGGGCGGACAGGCGCAATTTTGCCCGCGGCGGGCGTGCGTAAAACGCAGCAGTTACCGCCCGGGAGGCGCAAAATAGCACGTTGGTAACGGACGCCCCAAAAACGTCATTTTTCGGCCGTTTTCGGCCGAAATCGGCTGCGCCGGCGCTCCAAAAACGAGCGCTCTGCCCCGGCTAGAGGTCGGCGATCCTTTACCTAACTGTTGCGAAGGGCGGCGGGCGGACAGGCGCAATTTTGCCCGCGGCGGGCGTGCGTAAAACGCAGCAGTTACCGCCCGGGAGGCGCAAAATAGCACGTTGGTAACGGACGCCCCAAAAACGTCATTTTTCGGCCGTTTTCGGCCGAAATCGGCTGCGCCGGCGCTCCAAAAACGAGCGCTCTGCCCCGGCTAGAGGTCGGCGATCCTTTAACTAACTGTTGCGAAGGGCGGCGGGCGGACAGGCGCAATTTTGCCCGCGCGGGCGTGCGTAAAACGCAGCAGTTACCGCCCGGGAGGCGCAAAATAGCACGTGGTAACGGACGCCCCAAAAACGTCATTTTCGGCCGTTTTCGGCCGAAATCCGCTGCGCGCTCCAAAAACGAGCGCTCTGCCCCGGCTAGAGGTCGGCGATCCTTTACCTAACTGTTGCGAAGGGCGGCGGGCGGACAGGCGCAATTTTGCCCGCGGCGGGCGTGCGTAAAACGCAGCAGTTACCGCCCGGGAGGCGCAAAATAGCACGTTGGTAACGGACGCCCCAAAAACGTCATTTTTCGGCCATTTTCGGCCGAAATCGGCTGCGCCGGCGCTCCAAAAACGAGCGCTCTGCCCCGGCTAGAGGTCGGCGATCCTTTACCTAACTGTTGCGAAGGGCGGCGGGCGGACAGGCGCAATTTTGCCCGCGGCGGGCGTGCGTAAAACGCAGCAGTTACCGCCCGGGAGGCGCAAAATAGCACGTTGGTAACGGACGCCCCAAAAACGTCATTTTTCGGCCATTTTCGGCCGAAATCGGCTGCGCCGGCGCTCCAAAAACGAGCGCTCTGCCCCGGCTAGAGGTCGGCGATCCTTTACCTAACTGTTGCGAAGGGCGGCGGGCGGACAGGCGCAATTTTGCCCGCGGCGGGCGTGCGTAAAACGCAGCAGTTACCGCCCGGGAGGCGCAAAATAGCACGTTGGTAACGGACGCCCCAAAAACGTCATTTTTCGGCCATTTTCGGCCGAAATCGGCGCGCCGGCGCTCCAAAAACGAGCGCTCTGCCCCGGCTAGAGGTCGGCGATCCTTTACCTAATTGTTGCGAAGGGCGGCGGGCGGACAGGCGCAATTTTGCCCGCGGCGGGCGTGCGTAAAACGCAGCAGTTACCGCCCGGGAGGCGCAAAATAGCACGTTGGTAACGGACGCCCCAAAAAACGTCATTTTTCGGCCATTTTCGGCCGAAATCGGCTGCGCCGGCGCTCCAAAAACGAGCGCTCTGCCCCGGCTAGAGGTCGGCGATCCTTTACCTAACTGTTGCGAAGGGCGGCGGGCGGACAGGCGCAATTTTGCCCGCGGCGGGCGTGCGTAAAACGCAGCAGTTACCGCCCGGGAGGCGCAAAATAGCACGTTGGTAACGGACGCCCCAAAAAACGTCATTTTTCGGTTTCGGCCGAAATCGGCTGCGCCGGCGCTCCAAAAACGAGCGCTCTGCCCCGGCTAGAGGTCGGCGATCCTTTACCTAACTGTTGCGAAGGGCGGCGGGCGGACAGGCGCAATTTTGCCCGCGGCGGGCGTGCGTAAAACGCAGCAGTTACCGCCCGGGAGGCGCAAAATAGCACGTTGGTAACGGACGCCCCAAAAACGTCATTTTTCGGCCATTTTCGGCCGAAATCGGCTGCGCCGGCGCTCCAAAAACGAGCGCTCTGCCCCGGCTAGAGGTCGGCGATCCTTTACCTAATTGTTGCGAAGGGCGGCGGGCGGACAGGCGCAATTTTGCCCGCGGCGGGCGTGCGTAAAACGCAGCAGTTACCGCCCGGGAGGCGCAAAATAGCACGTTGGTAACGGACGCCCCAAAAACGTCATTTTTCGGCCATTTTCGGCCGAAATCGGCTGCGCCGGCGCTCCAAAAACGAGCGCTCTGCCCCGGCTAGAGGTCGGCGATCCTTTACCTAATGTTGCGAAGGGCGGCGGGCGGACAGGCGCAATTTTGCCCGCGGCGGGCGTGCGTAAAACGCAGCAGTTACCGCCCGGGAGGCGCAAAATAGCACGTTGGTAACGGACGCCCCAAAAACGTCATTTTTCGGCCATTTTCGGCCGAAATCGGCGCGCCGGCGCTCCAAAAACGAGCGCTCTGCCCCGGCTAGAGGTCGGCGATCCTTTACCTAATGTTGCGAAGGGTGGCGGGCGGACAGGCGCAATTTTGCCCGCGGCGGGCGTGCGTAAAACGCCAGCAGTTACCGCCCGGGAGGCGCAAAATAGCACGTTGGTAACGGACGCCCCAAAAACGTCATTTTTCGGCCATTTTCGGCCGAAATCGGCTGCGCCGGCGCTCCAAAAACGAGCGCTCTGCCCCGGCTAGAGGTCGGCGATCCTTTACCTAATGTTGCGAAGGGGGCGGGCGGACAGGCGCAATTTTGCCCGCGGCGGGCGTGCGTAAAACGCAGCAGTTACCGCCCGGGAGGCGCAAAATAGCACGTTGGTAACGGACGCCCCAAAAACGTCATTTTTCGGTTTTTCGGCCGAAATCGGCTGCGCCGGCGCTCCAAAAACGAGCGCTCTGCCCCGGCTAGAGGTCGGCGATCCTTTACCTAATGTTGCGAAGGGCGGCGGGCGGACAGGCGCAATTTTGCCCGCGGCGGGCGTGCGTAAAACGCAGCAGTTACCGCCCGGGAGGCGCAAAATAGCACGTTGGTAACGGACGCCCCAAAAACGTCATTTTTCGGTCATTTTCGGCCGAAATCGGCTGCGCCGGCGCTCCAAAAACGAGCGCTCTGCCCCGGCTAGAGGTCGGCGATCCTTTACCTAATGTTGCGAAGGGCGGCGGGCGGACAGGCGCAATTTTGCCCGCGGCGGGCGTGCGTAAAACGCAGCAGTTACCGCCCGGGAGGCGCAAAATAGCACGTTGGTAACGGACGCCCCAAAAACGTCATTTTTCGGTCATTTTCGGCCGAAATCGGCCGCGCCGGCGCTCCAAAAACGAGCGCTCTGCCCCGGCTAGAGGTCGGCGATCCTTTACCTAATGTTGCGAAGGGCGGGCGGACAGGCGCAATTTTGCCCGCGGCGGGCGTGCGTAAAACGCAGCAGTTACCGCCCGGGAGGCGCAAAATAGCACGTTGGTAACGGACGCCCCAAAAACGTCATTTTTCGGTCATTTTCGGCCGAAATCGGCTGCGCCGGCGCTCCAAAAACGAGCGCTCTGCCCCGGCTAGAGGTCGGCGATCCTTTACCTAATGTTGCGAAGGGCGGCGGGCGGACAGGCGCAATTTTGCCCGCGGCGGGCGTGCGTAAAACGCCGCAGTTACCGCCCGGGAGGCGCAAAATAGCACGTTGGTAACGGACGCCCCAAAAACGTCATTTTTCGGTCATTTTCGGCCGAAATCGGCGCCGGCGCTCCAAAAACGAGCGCTCTGCCCCGGCTAGAGGTCGGCGATCCTTTACCTAATGTTGCGAAGGGCGGCGGGCGGACAGGCGCAATTTTGCCCGCGGCGGGCGTGCGTAAAACGCAGCAGTTACCGCCCGGGAGGCGCAAAATAGCACGTTGGTAACGGACGCCCCAAAAACGTCATTTTTCGGTCATTTTCGGCCGAAATCGGCTGCGCCGGCGCTCCAAAAACGAGCGCTCTGCCCCGGCTAGAGGTCGGCGATCCTTTACCTAATGTTGCGAAGGGCGGCGGGCGGACAGGCGCAATTTTGCCCGCGGCGGGCGTGCGTAAAACGCAGCAGTTACCGCCCGGGAGGCGCAAAATAGCACGTTGGTAACGGACGCCCCAAAAAACGTCATTTTTCGGTCATTTTCGGCCGAAATCGGCTGCGCCGGCGCTCCAAAAACGAGCGCTCTGCCCCGGCTAGAGGTCGGCGATCCTTTACCTAATGTTGCGAAGGGCGGCGGGCGGACAGGCGCAATTTTGCGGCGGGCGTGCGTAAAACGCGCAGTTACCGCCCGGGAGGCGCAAAATAGCACGTTGGTAACGGACGCCCCAAAAACGTCATTTTTCGGTCATTTTCGGCCGAAATCGGCTGCGCCGGCGCTCCAAAAACGAGCGCTCTGCCCCGGCTAGAGGTCGGCGATCCTTTACCTAATGTTGCGAAGGGCGGCGGGCGGACAGGCGCAATTTTGCCCGCGGCGGGCGTGCGTAAAACGCAGCAGTTACCGCCCGGGAGGCGCAAAATAGCACGTTGGTAACGGACGCCCCAAAAACGTCATTTTTCGGTCATTTTCGGCCGAAATCGGCTGCGCCGGCGCTCCAAAAACGAGCGCTCTGCCCCGGCTAGAGGTCGGCGATCCTTTACCTAATGTTGCGAAGGGTGGCGGGCGGACAGGTGCAATTTTGCCCGCGGCGGGCGTGCGTAAAACGCGCAGTTACCGCCCGGGAGGCGCAAAATAGCACGTTGGTAACGGACGCCCCAAAAACGTCATTTTTCGGTCATTTTCGGCCGAAATCGGCTGCGCCGGCGCTCCAAAAACGAGCGCTCTGCCCCGGCTAGAGGTCGGCGATCCTTTACCTAATGTTGCGAAGGGCGGCGGGCGGACAGGCGCAATTTTGCCCGCGGCGGGCGTGCGTAAAACGCGCAGTTACCGCCCGGGAGGCGCAAAATAGCACGTTGGTAACGGACGCCCCAAAAACGTCATTTTTCGGTCATTTTCGGCCGAAATCGGCCGCGCCGGCGCTCCAAAAACGAGCGCTCTGCCCCGGCTAGAGGTCGGCGATCCTTTACCTAATGTTGCGAAGGGCGGCGGGCGGACAGGCGCAATTTTGCCCGCGGCGGGCGTGCGTAAAACGCGCAGTTACCGCCCGGGAGGCGCAAAATAGCACGTTGGTAACGGACGCCCCAAAAACGTCATTTTTCGGTCATTTTCGGCCGAAATCGGCTGCGCCGGCGCTCCAAAAACGAGCGCTCTGCCCGGCTAGAGGTCGGCGATCCTTTACCTAATGTTGCGAAGGGCGGCGGGCGGACAGGCGCAATTTTGCCCGCGGCGGGCGTGCGTAAAACGCAGCAGTTACCGCCCGGGAGGCGCAAAATAGCACGTTGGTAACGGACGCCCCAAAAACGTCATTTTTCGGTCATTTTCGGCCGAAATCGGCCGCGCCGGCGCTCCAAAAACGAGCGCTCTGCCCCGGCTAGAGGTCGGCGATCCTTTACCTGAATGTTGCGAAGGGTGGCGGACAGGTGCAATTTTGCCCGCGGCGGGCGTGCGTAAAACGCGCAGTTACCGCCCGGGAGGCGCAAAATAGCACGTTGGTAACGGACGCCCCAAAAACGTCATTTTTCGGTCATTTTCGGCCGAAATCGGCCGCGCCGGCGCTCCAAAAACGAGCGCTCTGCCCCGGCTAGAGGTCGGCGATCCTTTACCTGAATGTTGCGAAGGGGGCGGACAGGTGCAATTTTGCCCGCGGCGGGCGTGCGTAAAACGCCGCAGTTACCGCCCGGGAGGCGCAAAATAGCACGTTGGTAACGGACGCCCCGAAAACGTCATTTTTCGGTCATTTTCGGCCGAAATCGGCCGCGCCGGCGCTCCAAAAACGAGCGCTCTGCCCCGGCTAGAGGTCGGCGATCCTTTACCTAATGTTGCGAAGGGTGGCGGGCGGACAGGTGCAATTTTGCCCGCGGCGGGCGTGCGTAAAACGCAGCAGTTACCGCCCGGGAGGCGCAAAATAGCACGTTGGTAACGGACGCCCCAAAAACGTCATTTTTCGGCCATTTTCGGCCGAAATCGGCGCGCCGGCGCTCCAAAAACGAGCGCTCTGCCCCGGCTAGAGGTCGGCGATCCTTTACCTAATGTTGCGAAGGGTGGCGGGCGGACAGGCGCAATTTTGCCCGCGGCGGGCGTGCGTAAAACGCAGCAGTTACCGCCCGGGAGGCGCAAAATAGCACGTTGGTAACGGACGCCCCAAAACGTCATTTTTCGGTCATTTTCGGCCGAAATCGGCCGCGCCGGCGCTCCAAAAACGAGCGCTCTGCCCCGGCTAGAGGTCGGCGATCCTTTACCTGAATGTTGCGAAGGGTGGCGGGCGGACAGGTGCAATTTTGCCCGCGGCGGGCGTGCGTAAAACGCCGCAGTTACCGCCCGGGAGGCGCAAAATAGCACGTTGGTAACGGACGCCCCAAAAACGTCATTTTTCGGTCATTTTCGGCCGAAATCGGCCGCGCCGGCGCTCCAAAAACGAGCGCTCTGCCCCGGCTAGAGGTCGGCGATCCTTTACCTGAATGTTGCGAAGGGTGGCGGGCGGACAGGTGCAATTTTGCCCGCGGCGGGCGTGCGTAAAACGCCGCAGTTACCGCCCGGGAGGCGCAAAATAGCACGTTGGTAACGGACGCCCCAAAAACGTCATTTTTCGGTCATTTTCGGCCGAAATCGCGCGCCGGCGCTCCAAAAACGAGCGCTCTGCCCCGGCTAGAGGTCGGCGATCCTTTACCTGAATGTTGCGAAGGGTGGCGGGCGGACAGGTGCAATTTTACCCGCGGCGGGCGTGCGTAAAACGCCGCAGTTACCGCCCGGGAGGCGCAAAATAGCACGTTGGTAACGGACGCCCCAAAAACGTCATTTTCGGTCATTTTCGGCCGAAATCGGCCGCGCCGGCGCTCCAAAAACGAGCGCTCTGCCCGGCTAGAGGTCGGCGATCCTTTACCTGAATGTTGCGGGGCGGGCGGACAGGTGCAATTTTACCCGCGGCGGGCGTGCGTAAAACGCCGCAGTTACCGCCCGGGAGCGCAAAATAGCACGTTGGTAACGGACGCCCCAAAACGTCATTTTTCGGTCATTTTCGGCCGAAATCGGCCGCGCCGGCGCTCCAAAAACGAGCGCTCTGCCCCGGCTAGAGGTCGGCGATCCTTTACCTGAATGTTGCGAAGGGTGGCGGGCGGACAGGTGCAATTTTACCCCGCGGGGCGTGCGTAAAACGCCGCAGTTACCGCCCGGGAGGCGCAAAATAGCACGTTGGTACGGACGCCCCAAAAACGTCATTTTTCGGTCATTTCGGCCGAAA
>CAAHFI011933850.1:0-17456 GCA_900893395.1 Euglena gracilis | reverse complement strand
TAGGGGGGGGTCGCTGAGCTCTTATCCCTTTATGGGTAAGAGCGAAGCTTACCCCGGCGAAACCCCCCCTCGACCCCCCCCCCCCCCCCCCGGGTCGGGGCCACCTCGGGAACCGACGGATTATCACCATGATCCCGGCCCGTTCCCGGAATTTTTTTTTCAGTCGCGAGCGACTGGATTCCTAGTTTCCGAATCACCTGGGTTTGACCCCCAACTCCCCGCCAGGCCCGAGTTATTCACGCGCGAAGGGGTCCAAACTGGGTAGGATTTACCCGCCCCCCTGGATAAGCCCCCCCCCTTTGGACTGCCAAAAAATGTCAATTTTCAAAATATCTCCAAAATGAAGCCAAATCAAAGGAAATGTCCGGAGACCTAATTTGAAGCCCTTGGAACGCCCCATCCACCGGTATTTTGATTTCCCCGCAACTCCCCGCCTAGCCCGAGATACGGCCGTTTTCGGCGCAGATGGCCGTTTTGTACACTTTTCCCTCTGTTCGACTTAGCCGTTTTCGGGGGGTGGGGGGTCAAAAAATCGATGTTTTCAAAATTTCTCGAAAATGATGCAAAATCAAAGGAAATGTCCGGAGACCTAAATTGAAGCCCTTGGAACGCTCTATCTACTGGGATTTTGGTTTCCCCGCAACTCCCGCCCAGCCCGAGATACGGGCGTTTTTTGGCCAATTTGGGCCATTTCAGGCCATTTTGTACACTTTTCCCTCTGTTCGACTTAGCCGTTTTCGGCCAAAAAAGTCGAAAAAAATCGAAAAAATTTTTTTTGCCCGAAACGATGTTTTTTGGCCTCCCGGACCCGGAAAAACTGTTTTTGAGCCGAAAACGAGCGTTTTTCGACCCGCCAGCGCCCCGTTTTGGGCCGCCGACCCATTGACTTTGGGTCAAAACCGGGTCAAAAAAGTCGAAAAAAATCGAAAAATTTTTTTGCCCGAAACGATGTTTTTTGGCCTCCCGGACCCGGAAAAACTGTTTTTGAGCCGAAAACGAGCGTTTTTCGACCCGCCAGCGCCCCGTTTTGGGCCGCCGACCCATTGACTTTGGGTCAAAACCGGGTCAAAAAAGTCGAAAAAAATCGAAAAAATTTTTTTTGCCCGAAACGATGTTTTTTGGCCTCCCGGACCCGGAAAAACTGTTTTTGAGCCGAAAACGAGCGTTTTTCGACCCGCCAGCGCCCCGTTTTGGGCCGCCGACCCATTGACTTTGGGTCAAAACCGGGTCAAAAAAGTCGAAAAAAATCGAAAAAATTTTTTTGCCCGAAACGATGTTTTTTGGCCTCCCGGACCCGGAAAAACTGTTTTTGAGCCGAAAACGAGCGTTTTTCGACCCGCCAGCGCCCCGTTTTGGGCCGCCGACCCATTGACTTTGGGTCAAAACCGGGTCAAAAAAGTCGAAAAAAATCGAAAAAATTTTTTTGCCCGAAACGATGTTTTTTGGCCTCCCGGACCCGGAAAAACTGTTTTTGAGCCGAAAACGAGCGTTTTTCGACCCGCCAGCGCCCCGTTTTGGGCCGCCGACCCATTGACTTTGGGTCAAAACCGGGTCAAAAAAGTCGAAAAAAATCGAAAAAATTTTTTTGCCCGAAACGATGTTTTTTGGCCTCCCGGACCCGGAAAAACTGTTTTTGAGCCGAAAACGAGCGTTTTTCGACCCGCCAGCGCCCCGTTTTGGGCCGCCGACCCATTGACTTTGGGTCAAAACCGGGTCAAAAAAGTCGAAAAAAATCGAAAAAATTTTTTTGCCCGAAACGATGTTTTTTGGCCTCCCGGACCCGGAAAAACTGTTTTTGAGCCGAAAACGAGCGTTTTTCGACCCGCCAGCGCCCCGTTTTGGGCCGCCGACCCATTGACTTTGGGTCAAAACCGGGTCAAAAAAGTCGAAAAAAATCGAAAAAATTTTTTTTGCCCGAAACGATGTTTTTTGGCCTCCCGGACCCGGAAAAACTGTTTTTGAGCCGAAAACGAGCGTTTTTCGACCCGCCAGCGCCCCGTTTTGGGCCGCCGACCCATTGACTTTGGGTCAAAACCGGGTCAAAAAAGTCGAAAAAAATCGAAAAAATTTTTTTTGCCCGAAACGATGTTTTTTGGCCTCCCGGACCCGGAAAAACTGTTTTTGAGCCGAAAACGAGCGTTTTTCGACCCGCCAGCGCCCCGTTTTGGGCCGCCGACCCATTGACTTTGGGTCAAAACCGGGTCAAAAAAGTCGAAAAAAATCGAAAAAATTTTTTTGCCCGAAACGATGTTTTTTGGCCTCCCGGACCCGGAAAAACTGTTTTTGAGCCGAAAACGAGCGTTTTTCGACCCGCCAGCGCCCCGTTTTGGGCCGCCGACCCATTGACTTTGGGTCAAAACCGGGTCAAAAAAGTCGAAAAAAATCGAAAAAATTTTTTTGCCCGAAACGATGTTTTTTGGCCTCCCGGACCCGGAAAAACTGTTTTTGAGCCGAAAACGAGCGTTTTTCGACCCGCCAGCGCCCCGTTTTGGGCCGCCGACCCATTGACTTTGGGTCAAAACCGGGTCAAAAAAGTCGAAAAAAATCGAAAAATTTTTTTGCCCGAAACGATGTTTTTTGGCCTCCCGGACCCGGAAAAACTGTTTTTGAGCCGAAAACGAGCGTTTTTCGACCCGCCAGCGCCCCGTTTTGGGCCGCCGACCCATTGACTTTGGGTCAAAACCGGGTCAAAAAAGTCGAAAAAAATCGAAAAATTTTTTTGCCCGAAACGATGTTTTTTGGCCTCCCGGACCCGGAAAAACTGTTTTTGAGCCGAAAACGAGCGTTTTTCGACCCGCCAGCGCCCCGTTTTGGGCCGCCGACCCATTGACTTTGGGTCAAAACCGGGTCAAAAAAGTCGAAAAAAATCGAAAAAATTTTTTTTGCCCGAAACGATGTTTTTTGGCCTCCCGGACCCGGAAAAACTGTTTTTGAGCCGAAAACGAGCGTTTTTCGACCCGCCAGCGCCCCGTTTTGGGCCGCCGACCCATTGACTTTGGGTCAAAACCGGGTCAAAAAAGTCGAAAAAAATCGAAAAATTTTTTTGCCCGAAACGATGTTTTTTGGCCTCCCGGACCCGGAAAAACTGTTTTTGAGCCGAAAACGAGCGTTTTTCGACCCGCCAGCGCCCCGTTTTGGGCCGCCGACCCATTGACTTTGGGTCAAAACCGGGTCAAAAAAGTCGAAAAAAATCGAAAAATTTTTTTGCCCGAAACGATGTTTTTTGGCCTCCCGGACCCGGAAAAACTGTTTTTGAGCCGAAAACGAGCGTTTTTCGACCCGCCAGCGCCCCGTTTTGGGCCGCCGACCCATTGACTTTGGGTCAAAACCGGGTCAAAAAAGTCGAAAAAAATCGAAAAAATTTTTTTTGCCCGAAACGATGTTTTTTGGCCTCCCGGACCCGGAAAAACTGTTTTTGAGCCGAAAACGAGCGTTTTTCGACCCGCCAGCGCCCCGTTTTGGGCCGCCGACCCATTGACTTTGGGTCAAAACCGGGTCAAAAAAGTCGAAAAAAATCGAAAAATTTTTTTGCCCGAAACGATGTTTTTTGGCCTCCCGGACCCGGAAAAACTGTTTTTGAGCCGAAAACGAGCGTTTTTCGACCCGCCAGCGCCCCGTTTTGGGCCGCCGACCCATTGACTTTGGGTCAAAACCGGGTCAAAAAAGTCGAAAAAAATCGAAAAAATTTTTTTGCCCGAAACGATGTTTTTTGGCCTCCCGGACCCGGAAAAACTGTTTTTGAGCCGAAAACGAGCGTTTTTCGACCCGCCAGCGCCCCGTTTTGGGCCGCCGACCCATTGACTTTGGGTCAAAACCGGGTCAAAAAAGTCGAAAAAAATCGAAAAAATTTTTTTGCCCGAAACGATGTTTTTTGGCCTCCCGGACCCGGAAAAACTGTTTTTGAGCCGAAAACGAGCGTTTTTCGACCCGCCAGCGCCCCGTTTTGGGCCGCCGACCCATTGACTTTGGGTCAAAACCGGGTCAAAAAAGTCGAAAAAAATCGAAAAAATTTTTTTGCCCGAAACGATGTTTTTTGGCCTCCCGGACCCGGAAAAACTGTTTTTGAGCCGAAAACGAGCGTTTTTCGACCCGCCAGCGCCCCGTTTTGGGCCGCCGACCCATTGACTTTGGGTCAAAACCGGGTCAAAAAAGTCGAAAAAAATCGAAAAATTTTTTTTGCCCGAAACGATGTTTTTTGGCCTCCCGGACCCGGAAAAACTGTTTTTGAGCCGAAAACGAGCGTTTTTCGACCCGCCAGCGCCCCGTTTTGGGCCGCCGACCCATTGACTTTGGGTCAAAACCGGGTCAAAAAAGTCGAAAAAAATCGAAAAATTTTTTTGCCCGAAACGATGTTTTTTGGCCTCCCGGACCCGGAAAAACTGTTTTTGAGCCGAAAACGAGCGTTTTTCGACCCGCCAGCGCCCCGTTTTGGGCCGCCGACCCATTGACTTTGGGTCAAAACCGGGTCAAAAAAGTCGAAAAAAATCGAAAAAATTTTTTTGCCCGAAACGATGTTTTTTGGCCTCCCGGACCCGGAAAAACTGTTTTTGAGCCGAAAACGAGCGTTTTTCGACCCGCCAGCGCCCCGTTTTGGGCCGCCGACCCATTGACTTTGGGTCAAAACCGGGTCAAAAAAGTCGAAAAAAATCGAAAAAATTTTTTTGCCCGAAACGATGTTTTTTGGCCTCCCGGACCCGGAAAAACTGTTTTTGAGCCGAAAACGAGCGTTTTTCGACCCGCCAGCGCCCCGTTTTGGGCCGCCGACCCATTGACTTTGGGTCAAAACCGGGTCAAAAAAGTCGAAAAAAATCGAAAAATTTTTTTGCCCGAAACGATGTTTTTTGGCCTCCCGGACCCGGAAAAACTGTTTTTGAGCCGAAAACGAGCGTTTTTCGACCCGCCAGCGCCCCGTTTTGGGCCGCCGACCCATTGACTTTGGGTCAAAACCGGGTCAAAAAAGTCGAAAAAAATCGAAAAAATTTTTTTTGCCCGAAACGATGTTTTTTGGCCTCCCGGACCCGGAAAAACTGTTTTTGAGCCGAAAACGAGCGTTTTTCGACCCGCCAGCGCCCCGTTTTGGGCCGCCGACCCATTGACTTTGGGTCAAAACCGGGTCAAAAAAGTCGAAAAAAATCGAAAAAATTTTTTTGCCCGAAACGATGTTTTTTGGCCTCCCGGACCCGGAAAAACTGTTTTTGAGCCGAAAACGAGCGTTTTTCGACCCGCCAGCGCCCCGTTTTGGGCCGCCGACCCATTGACTTTGGGTCAAAACCGGGTCAAAAAAGTCGAAAAAAATCGAAAAAATTTTTTTGCCCGAAACGATGTTTTTTGGCCTCCCGGACCCGGAAAAACTGTTTTTGAGCCGAAAACGAGCGTTTTTCGACCCGCCAGCGCCCCGTTTTGGGCCGCCGACCCATTGACTTTGGGTCAAAACCGGGTCAAAAAGTCGAAAAAAATCGAAAAAATTTTTTTGCCCGAAACGATGTTTTTTGGCCTCCCGGACCCGGAAAAACTGTTTTTGAGCCGAAAACGAGCGTTTTTCGACCCGCCAGCGCCCCGTTTTGGGCCGCCGACCCATTGACTTTGGGTCAAAACCGGGTCAAAAAAGTCGAAAAAAATCGAAAAAATTTTTTTTGCCCGAAACGATGTTTTTTGGCCTCCCGGACCCGGAAAAACTGTTTTTGAGCCGAAAACGAGCGTTTTTCGACCCGCCAGCGCCCCGTTTTGGGCCGCCGACCCATTGACTTTGGGTCAAAACCGGGTCAAAAAAGTCGAAAAAAATCGAAAAAATTTTTTTGCCCGAAACGATGTTTTTTGGCCTCCCGGACCCGGAAAAACTGTTTTTGAGCCGAAAACGAGCGTTTTTCGACCCGCCAGCGCCCCGTTTTGGGCCGCCGACCCATTGACTTTGGGTCAAAACCGGGTCAAAAAAGTCGAAAAAAATCGAAAAAATTTTTTTGCCCGAAACGATGTTTTTTGGCCTCCCGGACCCGGAAAAACTGTTTTTGAGCCGAAAACGAGCGTTTTTCGACCCGCCAGCGCCCCGTTTTGGGCCGCCGACCCATTGACTTTGGGTCAAAACCGGGTCAAAAAAGTCGAAAAAAATCGAAAAAATTTTTTTTGCCCGAAACGATGTTTTTTGGCCTCCCGGACCCGGAAAAACTGTTTTTGAGCCGAAAACGAGCGTTTTTCGACCCGCCAGCGCCCCGTTTTGGGCCGCCGACCCATTGACTTTGGGTCAAAACCGGGTCAAAAAAGTCGAAAAAAATCGAAAAATTTTTTTGCCCGAAACGATGTTTTTTGGCCTCCCGGACCCGGAAAAACTGTTTTTGAGCCGAAAACGAGCGTTTTTCGACCCGCCAGCGCCCCGTTTTGGGCCGCCGACCCATTGACTTTGGGTCAAAACCGGGTCAAAAAAGTCGAAAAAAATCGAAAAAATTTTTTTGCCCGAAACGATGTTTTTTGGCCTCCCGGACCCGGAAAAACTGTTTTTGAGCCGAAAACGAGCGTTTTTCGACCCGCCAGCGCCCCGTTTTGGGCCGCCGACCCATTGACTTTGGGTCAAAACCGGGTCAAAAAAGTCGAAAAAAATCGAAAAAATTTTTTTGCCCGAAACGATGTTTTTTGGCCTCCCGGACCCGGAAAAACTGTTTTTGAGCCGAAAACGAGCGTTTTTCGACCCGCCAGCGCCCCGTTTTGGGCCGCCGACCCATTGACTTTGGGTCAAAACCGGGTCAAAAAAGTCGAAAAAAATCGAAAAAATTTTTTGCCCGAAACGATGTTTTTTGGCCTCCCGGACCCGGAAAAACTGTTTTTGAGCCGAAAACGAGCGTTTTTCGACCCGCCCCGTTTTGGGCCGCCGACCCATTGACTTTGGGTCAAAACCGGGTCAAAAAAGTCGAAAAAAATCGAAAAAATTTTTTTGCCCGAAACGATGTTTTTTGGCCTCCCGGACCCGGAAAAACTGTTTTTGAGCCGAAAACGAGCGTTTTTCGACCCGCCAGCGCCCCGTTTTGGGCCGCCGACCCATTGACTTTGGGTCAAAACCGGGTCAAAAAGTCGAAAAAAATCGAAAAAATTTTTTTGCCCGAAACGATGTTTTTTGGCCTCCCGGACCCGGAAAAACTGTTTTTGAGCCGAAAACGAGCGTTTTTCGACCCGCCAGCGCCCCGTTTTGGGCCGCCGACCCATTGACTTTGGGTCAAAACCGGGTCAAAAAAGTCGAAAAAAATCGAAAAAATTTTTTTGCCCGAAACGATGTTTTTTGGCCTCCCGGACCCGGAAAAACTGTTTTTGAGCCGAAAACGAGCGTTTTTCGACCCGCCAGCGCCCCGTTTTGGGCCGCCGACCCATTGACTTTGGGTCAAAACCGGGTCAAAAAAGTCGAAAAAAATCGAAAAATTTTTTTGCCCGAAACGATGTTTTTTGGCCTCCCGGACCCGGAAAAACTGTTTTTGAGCCGAAAACGAGCGTTTTTCGACCCGCCAGCGCCCCGTTTTGGGCCGCCGACCCATTGACTTTGGGTCAAAACCGGGTCAAAAAAGTCGAAAAAAATCGAAAAATTTTTTTGCCCGAAACGATGTTTTTTGGCCTCCCGGACCCGGAAAAACTGTTTTTGAGCCGAAAACGAGCGTTTTTCGACCCGCCAGCCCCGTTTTGGGCCGCCGACCCATTGACTTTGGGTCAAAACCGGGTCAAAAAAGTCGAAAAAAATCGAAAAAATTTTTTTGCCCGAAACGATGTTTTTTGGCCTCCCGGACCCGGAAAAACTGTTTTTGAGCCGAAAACGAGCGTTTTTCGACCCGCCAGCGCCCCGTTTTGGGCCGCCGACCCATTGACTTTGGGTCAAAACCGGGTCAAAAAAGTCGAAAAAAATCGAAAAAATTTTTTTGCCCGAAACGATGTTTTTTGGCCTCCCGGACCCGGAAAAACTGTTTTTGAGCCGAAAACGAGCGTTTTTCGACCCGCCAGCGCCCCGTTTTGGGCCGCCGACCCATTGACTTTGGGTCAAAACCGGGTCAAAAAAGTCGAAAAAAATCGAAAAAATTTTTTTGCCCGAAACGATGTTTTTTGGCCTCCCGGACCCGGAAAAACTGTTTTTGAGCCGAAAACGAGCGTTTTTCGACCCGCCAGCGCCCCGTTTTGGGCCGCCGACCCATTGACTTTGGGTCAAAACCGGGTCAAAAAAGTCGAAAAAAATCGAAAAAATTTTTTTTGCCCGAAACGATGTTTTTTGGCCTCCCGGACCCGGAAAAACTGTTTTTGAGCCGAAAACGAGCGTTTTTCGACCCGCCAGCGCCCCGTTTTGGGCCGCCGACCCATTGACTTTGGGTCAAAACCGGGTCAAAAAAGTCGAAAAAAATCGAAAAAATTTTTTTGCCCGAAACGATGTTTTTTGGCCTCCCGGACCCGGAAAAACTGTTTTTGAGCCGAAAACGAGCGTTTTTCGACCCGCCAGCGCCCCGTTTTGGGCCGCCGACCCATTGACTTTGGGTCAAAACCGGGTCAAAAAAGTCGAAAAAAATCGAAAAATTTTTTTTGCCCGAAACGATGTTTTTTGGCCTCCCGGACCCGGAAAAACTGTTTTTGAGCCGAAAACGAGCGTTTTTCGACCCGCCAGCGCCCCGTTTTGGGCCGCCGACCCATTGACTTTGGGTCAAAACCGGGTCAAAAAAGTCGAAAAAAATCGAAAAAATTTTTTTGCCCGAAACGATGTTTTTTGGCCTCCCGGACCCGGAAAAACTGTTTTTGAGCCGAAAACGAGCGTTTTTCGACCCGCCAGCGCCCCGTTTTGGGCCGCCGACCCATTGACTTTGGGTCAAAACCGGGTCAAAAAAGTCGAAAAAAATCGAAAAAATTTTTTTGCCCGAAACGATGTTTTTTGGCCTCCCGGACCCGGAAAAACTGTTTTTGAGCCGAAAACGAGCGTTTTTCGACCCGCCAGCGCCCCGTTTTGGGCCGCCGACCCATTGACTTTGGGTCAAAACCGGGTCAAAAAAGTCGAAAAAAATCGAAAAATTTTTTTGCCCGAAACGATGTTTTTTGGCCTCCCGGACCCGGAAAAACTGTTTTTGAGCCGAAAACGAGCGTTTTTCGACCCGCCAGCCGCCCCATTGACTTTGGGTCAAAACCGGGTCAAAAAGTCGAAAAAAATCGAAAAATTTTTTTGCCCGAAACGATGTTTTTTGGCCTCCCGGACCCGAAAAACTGTTTTTGAGCCGAAAACGAGCGTTTTTCGACCCGCCAGCGCCCCGTTTTGGGCCGCCGACCCATTGACTTTGGGTCAAAACCGGGTCAAAAAAGTCGAAAAAAATCGAAAAAATTTTTTTGCCCGAAACGATGTTTTTTGGCCTCCCGGA
This sequence comes from Euglena gracilis, assembly GCA_900893395.1. NCBI lineage: Eukaryota > Euglenozoa > Euglenophyceae > Euglenales > Euglenaceae > Euglena > Euglena gracilis. Next base: position 8,097 of record CAAHFI011933850.1, on the reverse strand, counting down.
CCCGGAAAAACTGTTTTTGAGCCGAAAACGAGCGTTTTTCGACCCGCCAGCGCCCCGTTTTGGGCCGCCGACCCATTGACTTTGGGTCAAAACCGGGTCAAAAAGTCGAAAAAAATCGAAAAAATTTTTTTTGCCCGAAACGATGTTTTTTGGCCTCCCGGACCCGGAAAAACTGTTTTTGAGCCGAAAACGAGCGTTTTTCGACCCGCCAGCGCCCCGTTTTGGGCCGCCGACCCATTGACTTTGGGTCAAAACCGGGTCAAAAAAGTCGAAAAAAATCGAAAAAATTTTTTTTGCCCGAAACGATGTTTTTTGGCCTCCCGGACCCGGAAAAACTGTTTTTGAGCCGAAAACGAGCGTTTTTCGACCCGCCAGCGCCCCGTTTTGGGCCGCCGACCCATTGACTTTGGGTCAAAACCGGGTCAAAAAAGTCGAAAAAAATCGAAAAAATTTTTTTGCCCGAAACGATGTTTTTTGGCCTCCCGGACCCGGAAAAACTGTTTTTGAGCCGAAAACGAGCGTTTTTCGACCCGCCAGCGCCCCGTTTTGGGCCGCCGACCCATTGACTTTGGGTCAAAACCGGGTCAAAAAAGTCGAAAAAAATCGAAAAATTTTTTTGCCCGAAACGATGTTTTTGGCCTCCCGGACCCGGAAAAACTGTTTTTGAGCCGAAAACGAGCGTTTTTCGACCCGCCAGCGCCCCGTTTTGGGCCGCCGACCCATTGACTTTGGGTCAAAACCGGGTCAAAAAAGTCGAAAAAATCGAAAAAATTTTTTTGCCCGAAACGATGTTTTTTGGCCTCCCGGACCCGGAAAAACTGTTTTTGAGCCGAAAACGAGCGTTTTTCGACCCGCCAGCGCCCCGTTTTGGGCCGCCGACCCATTGACTTTGGGTCAAAACCGGGTCAAAAAAGTCGAAAAAAATCGAAAAAATTTTTTTGCCCGAAACGATGTTTTTTGGCCTCCCGGACCCGGAAAAACTGTTTTTGAGCCGAAAACGAGCGTTTTTCGACCCGCCAGCGCCCCGTTTTGGGCCGCCGACCCATTGACTTTGGGTCAAAACCGGGTCAAAAAAGTCGAAAAAAATCGAAAAAATTTTTTTGCCCGAAACGATGTTTTTTGGCCTCCCGGACCCGGAAAAACTGTTTTTGAGCCGAAAACGAGCGTTTTTCGACCCGCCAGCGCCCCGTTTTGGGCCGCCGACCCATTGACTTTGGGTCAAAACCGGGTCAAAAAAGTCGAAAAAAATCGAAAAAATTTTTTTTGCCCGAAACGATGTTTTTTGGCCTCCCGGACCCGGAAAAACTGTTTTTGAGCCGAAAACGAGCGTTTTTCGACCCGCCAGCGCCCCCATTGACTTTGGGTCAAAACCGGGTCAAAAAAGTCGAAAAAAATCGAAAAAATTTTTTTGCCCGAAACGATGTTTTTTGGCCTCCCGGACCCGAAAAACTGTTTTTGAGCCGAAAACGAGCGTTTTTCGACCCGCCAGCGCCCCGTTTTGGGCCGCCGACCCATTGACTTTGGGTCAAAACCGGGTCAAAAAAGTCGAAAAAAATCGAAAAAATTTTTTTGCCCGAAACGATGTTTTTTGGCCTCCCGGACCCGGAAAAACTGTTTTTGAGCCGAAAACGAGCGTTTTTCGACCCGCCAGCGCCCCGTTTTGGGCCGCCGACCCATTGACTTTGGGTCAAAACCGGGTCAAAAAGTCGAAAAAAATCGAAAAAATTTTTTTTGCCCGAAACGATGTTTTTTGGCCTCCCGGACCCGAAAAACTGTTTTTGAGCCGAAAACGAGCGTTTTTCGACCCGCCAGCGCCCCGTTTTGGGCCGCCGACCCATTGACTTTGGGTCAAAACCGGGTCAAAAAAGTCGAAAAAAATCGAAAATTTTTTTTGCCCGAAACGATGTTTTTTGGCCTCCCGGACCCGGAAAAACTGTTTTTGAGCCGAAAACGAGCGTTTTTCGACCCGCCAGCGCCCCGTTTTGGGCCGCCGACCCATTGACTTTGGGTCAAAACCGGGTCAAAAAAGTCGAAAAAAATCGAAAAAATTTTTTTGCCCGAAACGATGTTTTTTGGCCTCCCGGACCCAGAAAAACTGTTTTTGAGCCGAAAACGAGCGTTTTTCGACCCGCCAGCGCCCCGTTTTGGGCCGCCGACCATTGACTTTGGGTCAAAACCGGGTCAAAAAAGTCGAAAAAAATCGAAAAATTTTTTTTGCCCGAAACGATGTTTTTTGGCCTCCCGGACCCAAAAACTGTTTTTGAGCCGAAAACGAGCGTTTTTCGACCCGCCAGCGCCCCGTTTTGGGCCGCCGACCCATTGACTTTGGGTCAAAACCGGGTCAAAAAAGTCGAAAAAAATCGAAAAATTTTTTTTGCCCGAAACGATGTTTTTGGCCTCCCGGACCCAGAAAAACTGTTTTTGAGCCGAAAACGAGCGTTTTTCGACCCGCCAGCGCCCCGTTTTGGGCCGCCGACCCATTGACTTTGGGTCAAAACCGGGTCAAAAAGTCGAAAAAAATCGAAAAAATTTTTTTTGCCCGAAACGATGTTTTTTGGCCCCCGGACCCAGAAAAACTGTTTTGAGCCGAAAACGAGCGTTTTTCGACCCGCCAGCGCCCCGTTTTGGGCCGCCGACCCATTGACTTTGGGTCAAAACCGGGTCAAAAAGTCGAAAAAAATCGAAAATTTTTTTTTGCCCGAAACGATGTTTTTTGGCCTCCCGGACCCGAAAAACTGTTTTTGAGCCGAAAACGAGCGTTTTTCGACCCGCCAGCGCCCCGTTTTGGGCCGCCGACCCATTGACTTTGGGTCAAAACCGGGTCAAAAAAGTCGAAAAAAATCGAAAATTTTTTTTGCCCGAAACGATGTTTTTTGGCCTCCCGGACCCGAAAAACTGTTTTTGAGCCGAAAACGAGCGTTTTTCGACCCGCCAGCGCCCCGTTTTGGGCCGCCGACCATTGACTTTGGGTCAAAACCGGGTCAAAAAGTCGAAAAAAATCGAAAAAATTTTTTTTGCCCGAAACGATGTTTTTTGGCCTCCCGGACCCGGAAAAACTGTTTTTGAGCCGAAAACGAGCGTTTTTCGACCCGCCAGCGCCCCGTTTTGGGCCGCCGACCCATTGACTTTGGGTCAAAACCGGGTCAAAAAGTCGAAAAAAATCGAAAAATTTTTTTGCCCGAAACGATGTTTTTTGGCCTCCCGGACCCGGAAAAACTGTTTTTGAGCCGAAAACGAGCGTTTTTCGACCCGCCAGCGCCCCGTTTTGGGCCGCCGACCCATTGACTTTGGGTCAAAACCGGGTCAAAAAGTCGAAAAAAATCGAAAAATTTTTTTTGCCCGAAACGATGTTTTTGGCCTCCCGGACCCGAAAAACTGTTTTTGAGCCGAAAACGAGCGTTTTTCGACCCGCCAGCGCCCCATTGACTTTGGGTCAAAACCGGGTCAAAAAAGTCGAAAAAAATCGAAAAAATTTTTTTTGCCCGAAACGATGTTTTTTGGCCTCCCGGACCCGGAAAAACTGTTTTTGAGCCGAAAACGAGCGTTTTTCGACCCGCCAGCGCCCCGTTTTGGGCCGCCGACCCATTGACTTTGGGTCAAAACCGGGTCAAAAAAGTCGAAAAAAATCGAAAAAATTTTTTTGCCCGAAACGATGTTTTTTGGCCTCCCGGACCCGAAAAACTGTTTTTGAGCCGAAAACGAGCGTTTTTCGACCCGCCAGCGCCCGTTTTGGGCCGCCGACCCATTGACTTTGGGTCAAAACCGGGTCAAAAAAGTCGAAAAAAATCGAAAAATTTTTTTGCCCGAAACGATGTTTTTTGGCCTCCCGGACCCGGAAAAACTGTTTTTGAGCCGAAAACGAGCGTTTTTCGACCCGCCAGCGCCCCGTTTTGGGCCGCCGACCCATTGACTTTGGGTCAAAACCGGGTCAAAAAGTCGAAAAAAATCGAAAAATTTTTTTTGCCCGAAACGATGTTTTTTGGCCTCCCGGACCCGAAAAACTGTTTTTGAGCCGAAAACGAGCGTTTTTCGACCCGCCAGCGCCCCGTTTTGGGCCGCCGACCCATTGACTTTGGGTCAAAACCGGGTCAAAAAAGTCGAAAAAAATCGAAAAAATTTTTTTGCCCGAAACGATGTTTTTTGGCCTCCCGGACCGAAAAACTGTTTTTGAGCCGAAAACGAGCGTTTTTCGACCCGCCAGCGCCCCGTTTTGGGCCGCCGACCCATTGACTTTGGGTCAAAACCGGGTCAAAAAAGTCGAAAAAAATCGAAAAAATTTTTTTTGCCCGAAACGATGTTTTTTGGCCTCCGGACCCGAAAAACTGTTTTGAGCCGAAAACGAGCGTTTTTCGACCCGCCAGCGCCCCGTTTTGGGCCGCCGACCCATTGACTTTGGGTCAAAACCGGGTCAAAAAAGTCGAAAAAAATCGAAAAATTTTTTTGCCCGAAACGATGTTTTTTGGCCTCCCGGACCCGAAAAACTGTTTTTGAGCCGAAAACGAGCGTTTTTCGACCCGCCAGCGCCCCCATTGACTTTGGGTCAACCGGGTCAAAAAGTCGAAAAACGAAAAAAATTTTTTTTGCCCGAAACGATGTTTTTTGGCCTCCCGGACCCGAAAAACTGTTTTTGAGCCGAAAACGAGCGTTTTTCGACCCGCCAGCGCCCCGTTTTGGGCCGCCGACCCATTGACTTTGGGTCAAAACCGGGTCAAAAAGTCGAAAAAAATCGAAAAATTTTTTTTGCCCAAACGATGTTTTTTGGCCTCCCGGACCCGAAAAACTGTTTTTGAGCCGAAAACGAGCGTTTTTCGACCCGCCAGCGCCCCGTTTTGGGCCGCCGACCCATTGACTTTGGGTCAAAACCGGGTCAAAAAAGTCGAAAAAAATCGAAAAATTTTTTTGCCCGAAACGATGTTTTTTGGCCTCCCGGACCCGAAAAACTGTTTTTGAGCCGAAAACGAGCGTTTTTCGACCCGCCAGCGCCCCGTTTTGGGCCGCCGACCCATTGACTTTGGGTCAAAACCGGGTCAAAAAAGTCGAAAAAAATCGAAAAATTTTTTTGCCCGAAACGATGTTTTTTGGCCTCCCGGACCGAAAAACTGTTTTTGAGCCGAAAACGAGCGTTTTTCGACCCGCCAGCGCCCGCCCATTGACTTTGGGTCAAAACCGGGTCAAAAAAGTCGAAAAAAATCGAAAAATTTTTTTTGCCCGAAACGATGTTTTTTGGCCTCCCGGACCCGAAAAACTGTTTTTGAGCCGAAAACGAGCGTTTTTCGACCCGCCAGCGCCCCGTTTTGGGCCGCCGACCCATTGACTTTGGGTCAAACCGGGTCAAAAAAGTCGAAAAAATCGAAAAAATTTTTTTGCCCGAAACGATGTTTTTGGCCTCCCGGACCCAAAAACTGTTTTTGAGCCGAAAACGAGCGTTTTTCGACCCGCCAGCGCCCCGTTTTGGGCCGCCGACCCATTGACTTTGGGTCAAAACCGGGTCAAAAAAGTCGAAAAAAAATCGAAAAAATTTTTTGCCCGAAACGATGTTTTTTGGCCTCCCGGACCCAGAAAAACTGTTTTTGAGCCGAAAACGAGCGTTTTTCGACCCGCCAGCGCCCCGTTTTGGGCCGCCGACCCATTGACTTTGGGTCAAAACCGGGTCAAAAAGTCGAAAAAATCGAAAAAAATTTTTTTGCCCGAAACGATGTTTTTTGGCCTCCCGGACCCAGAAAAACTGTTTTTGAGCCGAAAACGAGCGTTTTTCGACCCGCCAGCGCCCCGTTTTGGGCCGCCGACCCATTGACTTTGGGTCAAAACCGGGTCAAAAAAGTCGAAAAAAATCGAAAATTTTTTTGCCCGAAACGATGTTTTTTGGCCTCCCGGACCAAAAACTGTTTTTGAGCCGAAAACGAGCGTTTTTCGACCCGCCAGCGCCCCGTTTTGGGCCGCCGACCCATTGACTTTGGGTCAAAACCGGGTCAAAAAGTCGAAAAAAATCGAAAAAAATTTTTTTGCCCGAAACGATGTTTTTTGGCCTCCCGGACCCGAAAAACTGTTTTTGAGCCGAAAACGAGCGTTTTTCGACCCGCGCGCCCCGTTTTGGGCCGCCGACCCATTGACTTTGGGTCAAAACCGGGTCAAAAAAGTCGAAAAAAATCGAAAAATTTTTTTGCCCGAAACGATGTTTTTGGCCTCCCGGACCCAGAAAACTGTTTTTGAGCCGAAAACGAGCGTTTTTCGACCCGCCAGCGCCCCGTTTTGGGCCGCCGACCCATTGACTTTGGGTCAAAACCGGGTCAAAAAAGTCGAAAAAAATCGAAAATTTTTTTTGCCCGAAACGATGTTTTTTGGCCTCCCGGACCCAGAAAAACTGTTTTTGAGCCGAAAACGAGCGTTTTTCGACCCGCCAGCGCCCCCATTGACTTTGGGCAAAACCGGGTCAAAAAGTCGAAAAAAATCGAAAAAAATTTTTTTTGCCCGAAACGATGTTTTTTGGCCTCCCGGACCCAGAAAAACTGTTTTTGAGCCGAAAACGAGCGTTTTTCGACCCGCCAGCGCCCCGTTTTGGGCCGCCGACCCATTGACTTTGGGTCAAAACCGGGTCAAAAAGTCGAAAAAAATCGAAAAATTTTTTGCCCGAAACGATGTTTTTGGCCTCCCGGACCCAGAAAAACTGTTTTTGAGCCGAAAACGAGCGTTTTTCGACCCGCCAGCGCCGTTTTGGGCCGCGACCCATTGACTTTGGGTCAAAACCGGGTCAAAAAGTCGAAAAAATCGAAAAAAATTTTTTTTGCCCGAAACGATGTTTTTTGGCCTCCCGGACCCAGAGAAACTGTTTTTGAGCCGAAAACGAGCGTTTTTCGACCCGCCAGCGCCCCGTTTTGGGCCGCCGACCCATTGACTTTGGGTCAAAACCGGGTCAAAAAGTCGAAAAAAATCGAAAAAAATTTTTTTGCCCGAAACGATGTTTTTTGGCCTCCCGGACCCAGAAAAACTGTTTTTGAGCCGAAAACGAGCGTTTTTCGACCCGCCAGCGCCCCGTTTTGGGCCGCCGACCCATTGACTTTGGGTCAAAACCGGGTCGAAAAAGTCGAAAAAATCGAAAAATTTTTTTTTGCCCGAAACGATGTTTTTTGGCCTCCCGGACCCAGAAAAACTGTTTTTTGAGCCGAAAACGAGCGTTTTTCGACCCGCCAGGCCCCCGTTTTTGGGCCGCCGACCCATTGACTTTGGGTCAAAACCGGGTCAAAAAGTCGAAAAAAATCGAAAAAATTTTTTGCCCGAAACGATGTTTTTGGCCTCCCGGACCAGAAAAAACTGTTTTTGAGCCGAAAACGAGCGTTTTTCGACCCGCCAGCGCCCCGTTTTGGGCCGCCGACCATTGACTTTGGGTCAAAACCGGTCAAAAAGTCGAAAAAATCGAAAAAATTTTTTTTGCCCAAACGATGTTTTGGCCTCCCGGACCCAGAAAAACTGTTTTGAGCCGAAAACGAGCGTTTTTCGACCGCCAGCGCCCCGTTTTGGGCCGCCGACCCATTGACTTTGGGTCAAAACCGGGTCAAAAAATCGAAAAAAATCGAAAAATTTTTTTTGCCCGAAACGATGTTTTTTTGCCTCCCGGACCCGAAAACTGTTTTTGAGCCGAAAACGAGCGTTTTTTCGACCCGCCAGCGCCCCGTTTTGGGCCGCCGACCCATTGACTTTGGGTCAAAACCGGGTCAAAAAAGTCGAAAAAAATCGAAAAAAAATTTTTTTTGCCCGAAACGATGTTTTTTGGCCTCCCGGACCCAGAAAAACTGTTTTTGAGCCGAAAAGAGCGTTTTTCGACCCGCCAGCGCCCCGTTTTGGGCCGCCGACCCATTGACTTTGGGTCAAAACCGGGTCAAAAAGTCGAAAAAATCGAAAATTTTTTTTGCCCGAAACGATGTTTTTGGCCTCCCGGACCCGAAAAACTGTTTTTGAGCCGAAAACGAGCGTTTTTCGACCCGCCAGCGCCCCCATTGACTTTGGGTCAAAACCGGGTCAAAAAAGTCGAAAAAAATCGAAAAATTTTTTTGCCCGAAACGATGTTTTTTGGCCTCCCGGACCAGAAAAACTGTTTTGAGC
>CAAHFI011932308.1:0-14020 GCA_900893395.1 Euglena gracilis | reverse complement strand
TTGCTCCGGTGCAAATTTTACCCATTGGCGGTGGGGGCGGGGATGGGGGGGGGGGAGGCGCCAATTTGGAGGCCAAAATCCAATTTTTGTTGGATCCCTCTTGAGGCCATGGTTGCAAAAGAGGCAAAACTCAAGAATTTTCTGGCCATGCCGAAGATTGGCCCTGATTTTCGTTCCGTTGGAAAAGAATATGTGCAAAGACTTTCTAGAGGTCCAACCGACGACCAAGACCTCTTTTCACTTTTGATTTCCTCCATAAATGAAACCGAGGAGACCGTTTGAGGCTCCTAAGGGGGACGGGAATGATCACAAATTTCAACAAGCTTGGGATTTGTTGGAAAAAGAAAATTCAAGTGGGGCAGGAAATTGTGCAAGGCAAAAATTTGAAGAAATTCGCCTCAAGTACAAAAACAACCTAGGGAGGATTGGAAACGTTTTGAGACAGATTTTCTCATGTTGAGAAATTTTGCAAAAGATGTGACCGACGCCGACGCGTATCGGTTCTAAGACGGGAAATTCCCAAATTTTACAACGAGAAAATTGTCAGGGAACAAGAACGGGGAAGTGATTTTTTAACGTGGTGGAGGTAAAAATTTGCCCTTGGTGGATCCCACCAAGTGCAAGGAATTTTGGTGAGTGCGTTGGAGGGAGCCACGTTAAATTTTGTCTCCGTGGTTTTTTGGGGACGCATTTTGAGGTGACGGTTGGGTCGGCAAGGGAGAAAAATTTGCTTCTTTCACTCAATGGACGAAATTTGTCAAACGGGCAAAAATTGCAAGTTTCCCCCAAAGAATTTCAACTACCCCCCACGGAAATCATGGGAATGATGCACAAATGGCTCACGCAAAAGGAGCAAGCCGTTGAATTTAAGCGGCGTGGTTCCCCCCCGGAACGGAATCAAACCCCCCAATGGATGAGGGTGACAGAAAGTTTCCACGGGAACGGAAAATGAGAATTTTTCTCAAAATTCTCAAACGAAAAGGAGGGGGGGACACATCAAAAATTTCGAATCCCCCGTTTCCATTCAAAAAGTGGAAGAAGCACCACTCCCTACCCCACCCCCACAACAAAAAGCAACGAAGGTGTAATCAGAGCACCGTGTGAACGTTGTGGTAAGATGGGGCATATTGCCGCTAAGTGTTGGGCAAAATTGCCGGATGCAAATCAAGGCCCCCCGCACGAAATTTTGGGCCCCAAGCCCAAGGGGGGGAGGACGCGGCAAGGGGGGTGGTAAAGGCAATTTTGGAGGAAAGGTTGGCAAACTTTCAAGGGCCAAGGAAAGGGTGGTGGCAAAGGAGGAAAAGGAAAAGGGGCCAAGGGTGGGTCCCCCTCGTGTTAGGGGGGCCGGGAGTGCCTAAGGGGCGGCACTCCTGGCCAAGTGCCCCCACGCAAAATTTGTCGCAGAAAAATTTTGCGCTACCGTCAAACATTTCCATGGAAAAAGTCAAACAATTTTTGTCATCCAAGAAGCCAAAGGCTTTGGACTTATTTTCAGGAACAAAATCTGTGGCCAAAACGCTTGAGAAATGTGGGTTTGAGGTTTTGACACTAGATGTGAACCCCCGTGCAAAGCCCCACATTTTGGCCGACATTTTGACATGGCCTTTGGAAAAATTTCTCAAAAAAGGGGACGTGGACTTGATTTTCGCATCCGTTCCTTGTACGGAATATAGCCAAAGTCTCACCACACGTGAAAGGAATTTGGAGTATGCCGATTCTCTTGCAAAAAGGACACTTTCCATCATCAATTTTCTACAACCCCCCAATGGTACATTGAAAATCCCCGAAACGGCCTTTTGAAGGACCGTGAATTTATGGAAGGGCTGAATTTTTTGGATGTTGATTATTGCCAATTTAGCCCTTGGGGCTACAAAAAGCCCACCCGTATTTGGGGAACGGTGGAGGGGTTGCAAAACCGTTTGTGTCCGGGTTTTTGGTGTGAGTTCACCATCCCCGGTACCAAAAGACACATTCACCGTTTGGGTGGAAACAATTATGGAGTGACTCTAAATCAAAAATATCGAGTCCCTGAAAATTTGGTCAAACTTTTGGTGCAAGGGAAACGTTTGGAGGAGAGGCATATTCCAAAGGGGAGGGTTCGGTGTTAACCCCCCAGGGTACCCCCTCACTAACGACCAATGACCGACCAGATTTGTACATGCACGAAAAAGAAATTGTTTTGGACCCTAAGCAACTTAAAACGGTGAAAGTTTCAGAATTGGGTCAATTAACCAAAAAATCAGGTCGAACACAATTGGTGATGGCGGTTCATGTTACGGCACCCGATGGTTCACACAAAATTTTGAAGGCTTTGGCTGACACGGGTGCCCAAACAAATTTGGTGAGGTTGGGACTTTTTGAAAAATTGATGGTCCCCGCAAAAGAACCTTTGAGGTTGGTCACCGTGAAAGGCGATTCCCTACCGGGTGGGGAGCATGAGTTGGAGCTAAAATTGAAATTTTTGGCACAAAAAAAGGGGACTACGGAAAATGCCCCCCTGGAAATTTGTGGAATTTTCCACGAGGCAGAAATTCACGTTGACCTGATTTTGGGGTTTCCATGGATGTGGAAAAATAAATTGGGAGTGTTGCCCCACGAAAATGGACTTTTTGCCGACAACGACGGAGTGCGGTACATACGGAGTTGGCCTTTGAAGAAATTGATGTTGACGTTTTGATTGAAGAGGAACCTGAGGGGAGGGTTGAAACGGATATCATAGACACTACCCCCCGGTTCAAAAGCGAAAGATTTTCCCAGAAAAATTCACGAAAGTGAAAAAGAGGATTTGTGCAAAATTCTTCCCCCCGTTCAAAGAAAGGGAAGAAAAAATGGGTTCAACGGCCTATCGACGAAAATTTTCAGCTTGCCGATTTTTCCCAAGGCACAAAATCCGACTTGTTTGATTCACGACCGAAATTTCAGTTGGGCAAGTGTGGGAGGTGGAAAAATTTCAGTTTCACGTTCCAAGTTTTGTCGGAGAGAAAAACGAGGAACTAAGTGAGGAGGAATTAATGGAGGTGTGTGAACGGTTAAAGGAATCGGTTGAAGGTGGAACTAACGAAATCGGGATAATTTCCACTCACTCGGAGCCGAGTGAGTGGGGGGAGTTCCAACCTTTGGTCGATGAGTTGCGCCAAAAGATTTTTGAGATTACAAAGATTTGGTTTTTGGGGATGAGGTGAAGCCCAACCCCCCGTGAGAGGACCGCATTGTGAGGCCCGTATTTTTTTGAAGCCGGGCGCTCAACCAAAAAAGCAAAGACCAATGCAACTCATGGGTGAAAGGTTGGATGCAATGAAAGCAATAACCACGGAATGGTTAAGGCAAGGTAAGGTGGAGCCTTGTGAGGGTCCATGGGGTATGCCCTCGTTTCCCGTGAAAAAAGCGCATGTACCCCCACAGCCCCCTTACACAAAAAATGGAGGGGGTGGTCGATGCCCGCTACATGAATTCCCAATGCATGGATGATGCATACCCTTTACCCCGGGTGGAGGAGCCTTTGATTCGCCAAGGCAAAAAACAAATTTTTTCAACAATCGATTTGGTGGATGCTTTTCATCAAATCCCCCTCCACCCCGATTCAAGGCAAATTACCGCCACCTACACCCCCCAAGGAACGGTGCAATGGAAGGTGGTTGTAATGGGTTGGAAAAACGGTGTGCAATATTGTCAAAGGAATTTGGAAGCGACACTTGCCCCCGCACGAGAAATCGCCGATGGCTATATCGACGATATTCTCATTGGTACCCCCCAAGAAAATTTGGGTACGGAACAACTTTTGAGAAGGCACGATTCTGAAATTCGCACCATTTTGGACTTGCTCCGTGAAAAACAATGGGTAGCCAGATTTTCGAAGTGCAAATTTTTCCAAAAGGAGGTTGAGTTTTTGGGCCATATTTTGAAAGACGGCCTAAGGAAACCTTCCCCCGGCAAATTGTTGGCCGTGGAAAAATGGGAGCTACCCCAAACAATTACCGGTCTTCGTGCATTTTGTGGTTTTGCCAACCATTATTCTTCCTACATTGAAAAATTTTCTGAGTTGGCAGCCCCCCTCCAAGACAAACTTCGGGTTGGTCGTGCGGAGGGCAAGGCCGGTTCCAAAGTCCCGGTTAAGTGGGACGATGAAAGTAGGAAATCTTTTGAGGAAACAAAAAAGGCGTTGGTTAAGGGGTTGTCGTTACAAGTTGTCGACCCCGACCGACCTTTTATTTTGAAGGTGGATGCATCGGGTAGGTCCATTGGTGCGGTGTTGGAACAACTTCCCGTAGGTGAGGTGGAATTAAGTAAGGAAAAAGCCATGGAAGGGAAAACGGTTCCCGTGGCATTCATGTCACGGAAACTGACCCCTTCCCAAGAAAAAACTTGGGACATTAGGATAAGGAGGCATACGCGGTTGTATCCGCCCTTCAAAAATGGGCAGGGTGGATAGGCCTACAACCGGTCCTCGTTTTGACGGACCACAAGGCCCTTGAGTCTTGGGTCACCGAGACTCTTGCGGACCCGGCGGGACCGTCAAGCCGAAGGGCACGGTGGCACCAAAAACTCAGCAAATTTTTGCTAAACGTAGCGTATGTACCCGGTAAGCAACACCTACCCGCAGATTGTATGACAAGGTGGGCTTACCCCGCATCACAAAGTTTTGCGGACGTTTCATGGCATGGGTCGGAGGAGGATGAAAGGAAAATGGCTGAAATTTTGGAAAACGAGAAAAAAATGGAACGAGCTTGCATGGTTGTTCGCTTGCACAAAAACGGTGAAGTTGTTGATTTTGATTTTTCAAGGCAGATTTCGGTGTTGGAAAAAATGATCTCCCCTGTGGATACCATGGGCAATGAAGTGGAGGAAGGGGGGAGACGGAAAACTTTCCCGGGCAGCATTTTCCCCTTGATGGCCCTGAAAATCAAGGGGGGAGGACGAAAATTTGTCCAAGGAACCTGTGATGCACCGGGATTGGTCCACTTTGTATGCACGGTGTGCGTATTTTAAGGATATTTGGGAGGAGGTACACAAACCGCATTCGGAAAATTGGCCTGAAAATTTTCAAATTTTGGACAACCGGCTATTTTTCCAAGGACTTTTGTGTGTACCCGCCGGTGTAACTGGACCTTTTGTCCGGGAGTACCACGCCCACGTGGGACATGTGGGGGGAAAGGTTGTGGTTGGAAATGACAAAACATTTTCATTTTTCACCTTTGGTGGGGGCAAAGAAATCACTTTGTCGGTTTCTAAAATGTGCGAAATTTGTCAAGCGCACAGCCCCCCACGTTTTTCTTTGAAGGGGCCTTTGCGTCCCACCATCATACCACCATTTTTGGGGTCAAGTGTTTCGATCGACCTCTTTAACATGCCCCGTGTAAAATTTGACGGGCAAGAATTTGATTGCATGGCGGTTTGTGTAGATCGCCTAAGCGGTTGGACAATAGTAACACCCCATAGGAGAAAAGGGTGTACGGCTAAGGCGGTGGCAAGGAAATGTTTAATCGGTGGTTGGATTTATTTGGCTTGCCAACGGTCATCACGAGTGACCAAGGCCCCCAATTTTCAGGGGCATGGTGGCTCACGATGTGCGGTTGCATGGGGATACGAAGCGCAAAGGCGCAAGCGTATCACCATCAAGCCAACGGTAGGGCGGAAGTGCAAGGAAAGGAATTTAAAACATGGCTTCGGAAAGTTTGCGACGAGATGGACACAAATTGGGTTGAAATTTTGCCATTGGTGAGGAGGAAATTTCATAACATCCCTGGGCCAAGTGGCTTATCCCCCTATGAAATTGTTTTTGGACGAAACATGCCATTGGCCGGTTTTCCTCTTCCCATTCCCCGCGAAGCGGAGGAAGCTTCAGATTTTTTCAAAAGAATGTCCGAGTTGGATTCAAAAATTGCTGAAAAATTGAACGCCCTTCATTTACAACGTTTTGAGGCTTTGAACTCTCAAAGGGCTGAAAAACCAATTTTGGACATTGGGCAGAAAGTTTGGTATTTGCGTCCATCCAATTTGCAAGCAAACTTGAAAAGCCGTTGGTTGGGTCCTTGTGAGGTTAAACGACGTTTGGGTCAAGGTTCATACCAGATTGAGGTGAAACCTGGTGTAATGCAAAGCGTGCACATCACACAATTGAAATTGCATGTGGAAGACAAATTGTTGGAGAACCCCTACCATTGAATTTTTACCAAAGCGAAACCGAGGATGTGGAAGCTACCCCCGGAGAATATGTTGTGGAAAAAATTATTTCACATAGAAAAGGTCCAAATGGACAATGGCAATTTCTTGTGAAATGGAAGGGTTGGGATGAATCGGATAACACTTGGGAACCCATCGGGCATTTTTTCCATCGTTACGCCCGAGAATTTTTTGTTTACGCCGAGGAAGCAAATTTGAAAATCGACCTCATGGCGTATTTAAAAAGAGAATTCGGGAGGGTTCCGTTTGAGAAGTCAAGGGGTTTTCTCCATTTCTCAGATTTTTTCAGTTTTTTTCAAGGCGCCAAGTTTCGTGGGGAATCGGTCCCGCGGGTTGCGGGGTCGCTTTCTTTTTCGATCTTTTGATTTTTGGTACTCGTCTGCAGCGGGTAACAGATCGAGAGACACACGAACACACACAAAGCAATCAATAAATGGTTCGAACGGTTGGATAAAGAGGTGGAAACAAAAAAAGTTGCGCAACAACAAAAAAAAGCGGTAAACCACAAAGGTGGTTTGGTTCTAAGAGACGTCACAAAAAAAAGACGTTCAAAAAAAGTCGGAAAGTTCCTTAAGGACAACAAAAAAGCAAAATCAGAAAGGGGAGTGTGTGCATTTGAGCTTGTTAAGGCTTGCCGTGCAACTTTCGAGTTGCAACGCAACCCTTGGCAAGACGGGCTGTGAGACGACCTATCCCAATACACCCCCCCCGTTTTTTTTGACCCCCAGCCACATTGCAACAACACACGACTTACACATACGCGGACCTTCACCGCGGAGGCATCGTGGAGGAGACCCGCGGTGGTGGGGGTGGTACGGGGCCTCTAAAGCCCTCCCCCCGTTGGTGATGCGGCGCACGCGGCTGACCGCTGCCGTTGCCCGCACCGTTGCGCCGTGCGCCGCACCGTGCCACACCTCATGGGGTAAGCGTGCCCCTCGGGCCGCCCCCCCCCTCGCTTTCTCCTTCGACACTCGAAAGTTATTTGAACGTTACGCATTCTGACCATCCGCTACACAAACACGGTGAAAGTGCCCCCCAACTTGTTTCTTTCGTTCGGACCCCTCATTTTACTTTCGTTTTTCAAAATCTCCCCGAGATTTTTCTAAGTGGGGGAGTGTTAAGGGGTCCTTAACCAACAATTTGACCTAAATTGGCCTTGGGGCTTGGAAAATCACTGAAATTCCCATTTTTGGATTTCAGTCGAATTAAAAGTTCGGAAAAGGTTCTGTGGGTAGGCCTTTGAAGCCTGAACCCCTATTTTGGCCTTTCCGGCCTTAACTGGCGAAATTTCCTGGACCAGTCGGCCGAATTTTTCCGGTCGGTAGGAACAGAGCAAATTCCTAGTTAAGCAAGCCCCAAATCGAACCCCCCAATTTCAAACCATATCTCACACACAGGGTTCTTTACCTACCGAATGTACTGAACACTACAAAAAAAATCAATTGTTTGTGCTTTGAAGAACTGATTTGAAAAAAATCAATTTCAAGGTGATTTCGAAAGGCTCAAAAGCCAAAAAAAGAAAAGCTTGAATACATTGAAAGAAGGCCGGCCAGCCCCCTCAAAACAGCCGAGGCCGAGGATCCGAGAAAACAAGAACCAAAGAAAGGGTTTTCACTACGCAAAGGGGTTCCGGCCCCGAGAAACTGGAAGCTCAGGGGCAGGGCACACCGTTACAACATGGTAGCAGCGGTAGACTGCCCAGTTTTGATTCCACACCAACGTGCGGCTACGAAGAAGAAACTGAAAAAGGACAAGAAACTGCAAAAACTGACGCTGACATGCCTGCTGCCTTAACTGCCATCGCTAGGGTGGTGGAGCCGGCGGATGGCTGCCCCAGCTCTGAACCAGACACTGGAAATGCCCGCTGCTTTAACCACCATTGCTAGGGTGGTGGAGCCGGCAGATGGCTTTGCGCCATGTACCAGTGACTGGACATCAACAGGTGGACTGAACCGGAGCAAAACGGCACAGACATTACAGTGCCACAGACATGCAATGACAGCCCACGCGTCATTACCATGGTGAACATGGACCAGGACGACACCGAAACAGACCGGTCCAGCACCAGATTACACAGAATGACGGCAGCCGCTGGCGTCGGCAGCCAAAAATCTCCCACAAAATTCCAAAAAACCCCCGGTAGGAACCACCAAAGCAAGTCAACCGCCACGCGGTGGAATTGGAACACCAGAAAATTTCAAGAAGAATTTGACAATTCGATTTGAGAATCAAAAAAGAAGAAATTCAATTGGAGAATTGAGGAATGAAAAAGATCAAATCAATTATCTCAAGAAACCAAGGCATTGCTTTCAACATTGTTTTCCTACCCCAACAGCAGGTTTCCTGAACCCAGGTACTCACCTACCCTCGCCAGCAGGTTTGTTGTGCTCTGCTGTTTCATCCTAAGTAGGTGGGTTGGTTTATCATTGTTGAATTTCATCCTGAAAGTTCAAAATTGAAGGAATGGGAAAACAAACAATTGAGGGAAAAAACGATCCTACGCGGGCAACTGGGGACCCGGGTCAGGGGGGCATACCTCACCCCCTTCACAGTCTATTGATTTACTGGAAAACGGGGCCCACTTTAACAAAGGCACTGGCCTGAGCCCACCAGGGCCGGAAAAGGGAAGTTGCGGCCCAGCGAAAGCGGCAGCCCCGGGCGAGCAGGGCCCCGACCCCCAACATGGTAGCAGAGGTTGCTTCACTGACTCTGTCAGTGAAGAACTTTTGGAGTCGGTTGATGACAAATCAGGATTTTGAGGTTTGCGATTTGAAAATTGTTCGCCAAAAGCTTGAAAGGATGGTTGCAATGAGCAATTTTGATGAATTTCAACTAGAAATTGTGAATGCTTTGGAGGAATTGTTTTTGCAGTTTCATGCTCTGTGGACTAATGTTGTGGATTCTCCTGAAGGGTCAGTTCGTTTCATTCTGAGAGATTTGGAATTCAGGCTGGAACAGATTGAAAAAAATTGGCAGGCAAGTGAGCCCCGCCACTCAGAGGGACGGGACACAGAAACAGAACTTTTGACTCGAAACTCAAAGTGGGTGATAACCAAGATTAAGTCCCTGAATGGTGAGGGCGAGCTCTGACGAAACAGCTGAAAGAGGTGACAGATTTATTGGGAAAGGCAGAAGTGGAAATCGGAAGGTTGACCAAGCAACTAAAAACGTTGGAACTGCAAATAGCTGAAAAGTTACAGCCCAGTGAAAAAATTCCAAGTCAGAAAATTTGTGTCTGTGAACCAGAATTCTGGACATGTCACAAATTTGCAGCCGTCATCAGTGTCTTCTGAAAAATCTTCCTCATATTTTGCTTCACAGCCAAGAAAATTCAGACAGACAAAAAAATCCTGGAGGCCTGCCAAAACAGCTGGAACGACTTTCAATTTTTGAGACCAATTTTGGTGTTGGGACTGGTACGCAAATCCCTGGAACAGCTGGGGTGGTTTCCACCGTATCAGTGGTGGTGGTAATTTTTTGAGGTCTTTTCAACAGGTCTAACCACTGACTGGCACCGCACAGCACTTTACAGATCAGTATGTGTTTGTGGTTTGCTTGTGGCTTTGTGATTGTTGTTGTTTCACACTTCTTTCATGGTGATCTGGTGTTGGAGGCAGATGCGCAATCAGCCAGAAGTTTAAATCTGGATTTTCAGTTCACAGAGTTTGGCTTATGTAAAAAACAGCCAAGTCAAACATTTTTTGAATCTGGTTTCTGGGGTGCAATGTTTTTCCCCAGTTGCTTTCCACTTAAACGGAGACGCCCAGCCACGATGCTTGGGAATTTCTCCTAGTGTACAGGCAGCCTGATCAATGATCTTTCAGTTTCAGTTCAGAGTTTTCAGTTTTCGGTTGTTGTCACAAATGTCATTTGGGGTGGGGCACGGTTTGACATGTGTCACCATCCCCGACGGGGACAAATCAGACATTTCAGTTGGATTTTTGTTTGTGTTTTTGCTGGTCCCTTTTGTCACGGGACAGTTTTTCCAGAGAGAAACTTTAACCGGACAAGGACACACGTTGGAGAATCGGCACAGTTTTTGGGATTTTTCAGTCCAGTTTCATGGTTTTCGAGTGTGGCAGCCCAGTAGGCCTGTGGAGGTTTTATCTGGGTTTTGCCAAATCCTGAGGCAGGGGGGAGACCTCTGGTATTCCACTCGAACCAAAAAGTTTTTGGGAAAGCGCGCAAAGAGGGGTTCCGAGGGTGGGGTAGACCCAGGCCAGGAATAAACACCCCTGTGGCCACCCATCTAAGGACTCAGGAAACAGTTTTCAATTTTCGGCAAGTGGGAACCAAGGTGGATTAACCCAGGAGG
The DNA here is from genome assembly GCA_900893395.1 of Euglena gracilis. Taxonomy (NCBI): domain Eukaryota; phylum Euglenozoa; class Euglenophyceae; order Euglenales; family Euglenaceae; genus Euglena; species Euglena gracilis. Next base: position 3,525 of record CAAHFI011932308.1, on the reverse strand, counting down.
AAGAGACACCCCCGAGGAAAGTTCATTTTTGGTCCCATCAGTGGCATCATCATCATTCAGTTCAGTTTTTCAGTGAAAAATCTGTTGATCTGTTGGTAGCACTTTCTGTTGCATTTTTTTTCAGCTGTAGGAGTCTGCTTAAGGGAGAATCACATGAGGCCTCACAACGCAAAACTCCTGAGGGCAATTTTCACTGTTTGAGGTTTGCTTACACAGTTTTCGTGTGACCCATTTGATGGATAAGATCAGATTTTTATGTGCCGTTCTGGTTCAGAGTTCAGTGGTATCTCAGGAGGAATTTCGGAAATCTGCCTTGTGTGTTGCTATTGGTCAATTTGTGTGTGTGTGTGTTCCTTTGTCATGCAGGTTTTGCAAGCAATCAAGCGAGCAATCACCGAAAGAAAATCAACAAAAAGGAATTTTGAGAATTTCAAAATTGGTGACTTGTTCAAAAAGTTCAGAGATTTGTTGACTGGAAGTTGATTTTGATGAGACATCGACATTTGATGACATGTCAATTTGAATCATCACCGTGAACACATCATTTGGAAGCGTAAGAGCTGACCTCCACCGACTCTTTGGGCACAATTCCCCAAACAATGGGCAAGGCCCTGGTTCAAATTGGTTGGCAGCTCGCATGGTGCCAGGGGTTGAGTTTCAGTTTTCTTGTTTCCGAGTGGTTGGACTGGGTTTGCTCTCCCTCTTCCTGTGAGGGGGGGGAGCCCTTTTTTTTGTTGTGTGGTGTGGATCAAAATCACTTTTGGCTTTACGGTTGGAATTTTTTGACTCAGAATTGGATACCCCTGTGAGACGTTTGGGTGGGGACAGGATTGCATCAAATGCTGACCATGATTGCTTTGGTCATACCCCAGATATGGCAGGGTTTGATGAAAATCTATTTTTCCCATTTTTCTTCGTCAAATGGGGATTCGGTTTTGCAGCCAGGAATTTTTAACCCGTGGCCCTCCCCACACTGGTTGTCGGTGGGGGGGGGCATTGTGAAGACCCATCCTTTGACAGGTGGTGGACCAGTTTGATTTCAGCCTGTTGGGACATTACGGCCCAGGTTTGTGAATTTTTTTTTGTTTTGAGGCTGAAGCCAGGTTGTGCCCTCCACCCTCAAGGGGGGGGGGGCAGCGAAAAATCGCTTTGGCTGAGAAAATAGGATTTGAATCTTCAGTATTTTTGAGTTTGCCATGTCATTTGACCATTTGACCCCCATTGCCCCGTGTGATGGGGGGGGCAGTGAATTTTAATTGGCAAGCCTAATTGGTTGGTTTCGGCTGTGAATTAGTTGGACCCAGGGTTGGGCTGGAATGGCCTGGCCCCTATGCAACGGTATGCTGCTGGATGTTGCTTCTGTTGGGTGGTTGCTCGCGGTTGGACTTTGTTTGTTGTATGTGGCAGTGGGAATTCTCGACTGTATTTTGTTGAGGGCTTTTGTAGGCCCTGGATTGTGGGTTGGACTCAGATTTTTTGTTTTTTTGATGATTGTTGTTGCTGGAGGATTTTTATTTAAGGAGATGGAAAAAACCTGGGATTTTGATATTTTTTCTGGAGGACGAAAAACGAGTTGGGATTTTAAAACTCAGTTTTTTGATTCGGTTTGAGTATAGGATATTGGTCAAAGGCATTTTTTCATCTAACAACGCTTGGAGGCATCCGAACTCGGGGGGGGGGACCCTGGACTGGAGATGACCCCTCCTCCGTCACAGGCCCTGGTGTGGGCCAATGAAAAAAAAAAACACAGCCACGTGGGCACCAAATCCCTGTGATATAGTGGCTGACCAGTGTGAAGCCCTGTTTCTTTGCGTTCAAAAAAAGTCAGCCCAGTCATTTTCGGTTGGAATGCATGACAAGGAAGTGAGCGTGCATACACACAAAACACACAACCGCACACGCACACGAACCCGCACACCCATTGTACACTATTCATATAACCGCTTACCCTCTCACGTTTTCATTGTTGCTCACCGTTTGCCTTTCCCTTTCCTTTCTGTCCCAAATTGGAAAGGAATGCCTTGGTTTCTCTTTTTCTTTTCCCCACACAATTCATTTTTTGAGGCACTGTTGGCCAAAGTCCCTGATTTTTTTGGGGAAAAATCGAAATCGAATGAAGTCTCACATAAGCTGCCAAAAAGTATTTTCACCAAGGGGTAGCGTGGGACTTAGGCCTTGGGGTAGAGTGCCCAGAGTTGGTTTCGCTCAGAATTTTGAGATTTCCTGTTCAAAGACCCGTTCCCCATGCTGTCGGAGGAAAGGGGTGGGGGGGCTTCCCCCGAAGACCTGATTTTTCAGAGTCCCCAAGGTGCCCGATATTCTGGCTGGGGGGGGGTCAGACTCGTAAACACTGACTTTCAACAAAAAAAAAAGCGACAGGACCCGTTTTAAAAAAAAACACAGAATTTTCGCCCCCACAAAAAAATTAATTTCACTCTCCCCGTTTTTGTTCGGGGGGGGGGGCAGAAAAACGGGTCCGACTAACGTCGCAAGGGAGGTGGTGTCGGCTGCCGCTGGCGTCGGCAGCCAAAAATTTCCCAGAAAATTCCCAAAAACCCCGGTAGGAACCACCAAGGCAAGTCAACCGCCACGCTAGTGGAATTGGAACACCAGCAAATTTCAAGAAGAATTTGAGAATTCGATTTGAGAATCAAAAAAGAAGAAATTCAATTGGGAAATTGAAGCACCAAAAAGATCAATCAATTGTCTCAAAAAACCAGGCATTGCTTTCGAACGTTTCCTGAACCCAGGTACTCACCTACCCTCGCCAGCAGGTTTCTTGTGCTCTGCTGTTTTGATCCTAAGTAGGTGGGATAGTTTTGTCATTGTTGAATTTCATCCTGAAAGTTCAAAATTGAAGAAATGAGAAAACAACAACAATTGAGGGAAAAAAACGATCCTACGCGGGGCAACTGGGGACCCCGGGTCGGGGGGGCATACCTCACCCCCTTCACAGTCTATTGATTTACTGGAAAACGGGGCCCACTTTAACAAAGGCCCTGGCCTGAGCCCACCAGGGCCGGAAAAGGGAAGTTGCGGCCACAGCGAAAGCGGCAGCCCCCCCGGGCGAGCAGGGTCCCCGACCCCCAACAAGAACTGGACGAAAACAACAAACCGGACTTCGACGAACAGGTTTTTTGCAGTGTTTGCAGTCAGAAACGGATACTCAGAACGACCAAAACTGGCAAACCGCAACAGCACAGCAACCAGGAACCCAGAGTTTTGCACTGGTGGCTGTACGACAGCGCCCGGAAACAACCAGACCGCCTCCACGGTGAAACTGAAACTTCGTACCAGGAACCCTTGTACAGCTCGTACGATATTCCACAGCCTGAACCACAGAACCAGAACACTGACTGTCACTGGTGGTCGAACTTTTTGTACGAAACTGGACAGCTGACCCAGGAATTTTAACAGTTCAGACGCAAAACCGAACATACGAATCAGCAAACGGCAGAAACACACTGCAGCAGCTACAGCAAACAACGACGGAATGTGTCAGCGAACTACAGCAACAGTGAACAG
>CAAHFI011932019.1:0-13281 GCA_900893395.1 Euglena gracilis | reverse complement strand
CGGGAGGTGGTGGGGGAGTGACATCTGGGAGACCCAGTAAAGCGCTTACCCTCCAGAGGCCCCAGCGGAACCTGAACCCTCCGCTCCTTTGGGGATCTCTCAGGTGGGGAGGGAACAGTCACGCCCACCATACATCCTTTCGTGAACCACTCACTGATTGAGCCCCCGGCGGAACCGGAGTCATCTCCTGGCGCACGGTGCGCACGCTCCAAGGCATACTCCTGCTCACCCGAGAGGGGGAGTTGTCTATACATGTGTGGGTGATCATTTTGCCATTTGGATGCTGCTAAGGAGAGATCCTCCTAGGGTGAGTTATCAACTCGCTCCAGACAGGGGGAGGAAAACAAAACCAAACAAAATAAAACAAAAATAATAATAAAAATAATAGTAATAATAAATGATAGTGATAATAATAAGCGTTAAATGACAAGAAGAACTCCATTGGAGTGGTGTCTGAGCTTCTGCCTTATAATCACATGGTGTACTTGGAAATACTCACTCTCTGCTTGAGCAGAAGTGTTGCACCCGGGTGCCACGTGGTAGGTGTGCACGAACGCATAGGCCACGACATCCGCACAGGTGACCCCGAGTCGCGCTGTTGCCTCGGCTGGCATCATCCCAGGCCGTGTGGACCCGAGGCCTGCCAGGGTGACCTGACAGCCTATGGAAACTGGGGGGGTCGATGTCCGCGTTGCAGGTGACTCTTCCCAGAGATATTGTCATGCAAAGGGGGGGAGTTGTGCAGCGGCGCTGGGAGGTCAGAGCCATAGAGGTGAGTGGGGGGAACAGAATGCTTCGTGGCTGGCAGTGGAATGTTTTCTTTTCTTTCTTTCTTTCTTTTCTTTTTTTTTTTCTGATGCCTAAGCTTAATGGAGGGGATGACTGGGGTTTGATCTGAGGTGATTGGGGCGAGGATGGTCAGTGCTTCTCCCTTCGGTCTGTGGAAGGGTTGCCCAGCGCGAGGCACCTCGGAGGAACTCCACAGCGATGTCGGAGTCCGAAAGGTAGCTGCCGCAGTTCGCTGCGCTCCGTCACGTTCCACCTGATCCCAAGAGTAGCTGGCACCTTGTCAGCCATGGGGTGCAGCAACACGATGGGAAGGTCCCCGCGGGCAAACCGGCGACCACCGTGCTGGGGGATGTCCAAGTCCTTTGGGTGCATGGGGTAGAGCAGGTCGAGTACTGCAGCGAGACCCCATCCAGGCGGCCAGCGGGGTCCTCGCGGGGAATAGTGTCAGGCTTCTAGGGTAGGGGGGGGGTGCGGTAGCTTTGCAGGCTGCACCACACTGGTTCCCTGGTTCCTACAACTTGGGGGGGGGGGTACACAGCAGAGATCGCCCCCAACTATTCTCCGGGCACAATGCATTCGAACAACAAATGCCAGCCCCAGTTTTGGGACTTGGAAATGGCACAGCGGGCAGGCAGCACGGTGAGGGTGCAGGTTGGGGGTGCAGTGAGCGGAGCGCAGTAGGATGGCCCATCGGATCATGGAGGCGCTGGTGCCGGGGTGGTTGAGGATGGCAGGCCAGCGGGTTGCGTTGCTGCATGGCGAAGGCGGCGGTGCGACAAGAAGTTGGTAAGCGCTCCAAGGCAAGGCCGATGTCCACCACTAGGGTGCCGCCGACGAACAGGAGAATCTCGTCCCCAAAAACTCTGGGCATGGGAGGGACAGGGTGGCCGCCTTGGTATGTGCTGCGGCAGCAAGCGCATCGCACTGCGCCTGCAACCCCGGGACCAGGCCGGCAGCTCTGTAACATGCTGGGATTGGTGCATACTTAGGCGGCGTAAACTGCCCATGATAAAATTGACTGAAAGTGTGTCCTGGAAGGCCAGAAAAAATGCTGTAAAAAAGAGCCAAAATTTCGAGTTGTACATTGTATCAAAATTTTTCGGTCCTACTGGCTGTATAACAGATGAAGCGGAAAACCGCTTCGATGATTTCCGAAATTTATTTTGTAACAGATTAACAGGTAGATGCGATCCAGCAAAAAGGTTGTAGAAAACCTGCTAAAATCGACACTCAGCGAATAATGTCATCTGTCCTTCAAAACACACAGATACAAAAAGAGAACATATACATATCAAATGCCTGCGTGCAAGTTAGACATCAGCATAACAAAGAAATTCAAGTAAGATGCCTAATGAAGCGGAATACCGCTTCATCGACACCCACAGTCATGATATGACGTTACGTCCATCTGAACCAGAGGTAACAGAAATACAGCTACATTTATGCTGTCCCGGATAAAAAGGAGGAGAGACCACGTTGCACCCGTGTGATTCACTCTGCCTGACACCGACGTTGGGCACCGTCGGTGTCGGTTGTTTCCTGTGGGCTGCCGGGGCCGCAAGCGGCGGAAGCAGGCACCCGGCATCTCCGTGGCTCCCCGCCTTGCACTGCCGGAGACAGAATATTTTAGGCTTAGAATGAACGTAGAACTAACATATGACGTTTGTGGTGCACATGGCGGTTTGGTGGTTGTGTAATGCGCGGAACAAATGCGTAGGTCCACGAAAGGCAGATACTGGAGACAAGGAAGCGGGTTTCCGCTTCCTTTACGCGTAATTGACACAATTCACAAAAAGGGGAGAGGCTGGACTGGGTCCAATTCACTTCCCCGTACCCCGAACGGTGCCAGCCGTCAGGGGTTCGGTTACGGCTTTTGCTGGACCAGGCAGGCAATCGTACAGTCCAGGCTCCCCAGTCATCCAGTACACAAACGTTACGTAGTGTAAAGGGACGTCACACAATGCACTTTGTGGTTCAGTCAAACGTTAAACGGTTAACAACATCGCGCATCGCATTGCAATACTTACGAAGCCAGGCAGATTAAACGTCAGATTCGACAGGAAGCGGTTTTCCGCTTCTTTTAATAAAGTGTGCAATATGTTTAATGTCATTCGCGAGGTACATAACTGTTTACCGGTTGCGTGTACCATGAACAGGACAACAATCGTCATGTTAGCATCTAAATGAAGAACGTGGTTACAGTGGTGGACCGAAGCCAAGATTGGTCCACAGCACCTCCTCTTGCACGTATCTTACCCTTTGGTACGCCGCTGAGTTCATCGAGTCCATGAGAAGTCCTCTGCAAACATGACCTTGGAGAAGTTTTTACAGCAAAGTTGTGATAGAAGAGAGTTTCATACATCAACACTACATAAAATGAAGCGGAAAACCGCTTCACCTACGACTTGAATCGCGATGATGTGTTCTTACCGAGTGAGGTGACACCAAGTACTCAACCACCCAAACTGCACACAACCAAGTCGTTTACCTTCAAGACCGCTTCGGGATGCCGTTAGAACGTTATAATTGACGTGATGTGGCGGGGACTGCCCACCCCTTCCGCATGCAGTCGGTGCTAACACTCTGTCGGCAGCCTACTTTTTGCTTTTACTGGAGGCAGCGGGAATCCGCTTCATACGAAGCCACACGTGTGGGTAGCGACTGTGATCACCCAGGCAGTCAGGTTCATCAGTGCAGATTGGACGCAGTTTGTTGGACGATGTTTGCTTTCTGGTGTACTGTTGAGTCACATTGATTTGGACGTAAGTAAGGCAGTATCGAGTCAGTATAATACGCCGAGATCAAGATATAATACTACAGTCTGTTGCGATCAGTTGGATAGTTGGCAGTGGGGTGGTAGTGACTGTGATCACGGCAGGCAGTCAAGCAACTGTGAGTAGTGACTGTGATCACGCACGCGTTGTACCGAAAAAACAGGCAATTATTTCAAAATGAGAACACCAGGGAAGCGTTTTTTCCGCTTGCAATAAAAAATAGGGGAAAATACATAAATCCAACCCTATGCTTGTATCGCGAAGTTTCTAACCGACGTAAACTGGCAGTTGTACCACCAACCACATCAATTCACATAAGTTCCCAGGTACTCATGTTTTAGGAAGGATTTTACCTGACATCGCGCTCCAGATGCGCCCATTTTGAGATACCAACGTAATGTTGCACCCCCCCCGTTTCAAAATCCAAATATCCTAGCCAAACAGCACCAAAAAACAGCAACACCTCCATGTGAAGCGTAAAACCGCTTCATAAATGAAACTGCAAGCAATTTACTAACGCAATTTAAGTTTAATAGGTCATAATGAAGTGATTACCAAGAGGAAGCGGTTATCCGCTTCCTTTTGTCACAATATATACGTATCTGGTCATTGGAACAGAAAACACATGCCTGCAGTTGCATCGCCCGTGGAATTGGTCCTGAACATTCGGGCCTTCGCGCCTATTTGCAACGTGGTAGGCCTCGTTCGGGATGGGACCTGTTTCACGATGCATTTGTAGCTCGTGAAGTTGGTGCCCAAGAAATTGTGGCACTTGCTGTATGGTGCGGCTGAATCGGCGTTCGCGTCGTACAGTGGAAGTGGTGCGGGAGGTCGACCTGCGGTCTTCCTCCACCGTCCACGGTGGCTGGGACAGCTCGCCACTGGGGCGTATGCTGTGTGGCGTACGCTGCATCGACAGGCGCAGCCCTTCGGACCCCAATACAGTGGCCGAGAACACTCCCAGCATGTGGCGCTGCAACAGCTTCCGAGGCAACACGAAGAACGCTGCGGCACACTGGCATGGTGGGTCGTACGGGGGTGCCGGTGCGCCCGGGCAGCAATAGCGGCGCGGGACATCCTGGCCTCCCTGCGGAACCACCAGGTTGTCCTCTGGCTGGACAACTTCTGCTGGCTACGCTGGGGAACGGACCGGCCACGCCGAACCTCAGCCAGAACCTCACTGCTTTTGGAACAGTGCAGGGTATAAACATGCTGATGCGTGCATGATTCAATGATTCACTGTCGGATCCTGAACAGTTAAGAATTGAACTACTATACGGCAAATGCTAATGAAGCGGAAAACCGCTTCATTAGCATTTAATATTAAATTTGGACGGTTGTTTCTGTTTCAACTGTAACGGTTAAATGAATCAGAAGGATGGTAACACCCGTACTTTGCACTGATGACGCTTTCTGCAGCTGGAGAACCTGTTGCACCGACAGGGGACGAGGACACGCTTGTTGACCTTCCCGGTGTCTCCAGGACATCCAGAGCTGAGCGACCTGATTGGCAACCTGGAGGTGGTGACGCCCTCGTGTTGTACCGCATCGTTGCTCTGCACCAAGCCGTGGGTGCATAAGACGGATGCAAGTGACGGAGATGAGCATCAGGGTGCCGCTGGATGTGGCGCGGACCGACATGCGGTCCCTGCAGTGGCGTCCACTGTCGCTGACCGAGCAGGTGGTGTCAGCCAACCTGGACCTGCTGCTGGTGTTGCAGACGGCGAAGTCTCTGAAGCACCTGACTCGTCGCCAGACACCTCTCCTGGTGGATGAGAACATCCACTACCGGTGCCTGCGGCTGCTGTACTCCTCGTCGGCATCGCGGTACTACATGTCCCGCTACCTGGCCAAGGTCCCCTGCTGTACGGCATCTGGCACGCATACAAGCACACGGTGACCATCGTGTACCGGGCGTTCTTCCCGGTGCTGGCCCACCTGGAGGTGTCCCCGGTGACCACCACCTGACGTGCAGCCTGCGGAGCCACCGGAAAGTGCTGTACATGGAGAAGCTGTTTGCCAGCCTTCTGCTGTCCCGTGAGTCGGTCATGTCCCACTCTGAGTCGCATATAGCACCAGGGAAGCGGTTTTTCGTTAGCTTGACGTTCACAATGTAATTTCATGATGTCTGTGACATGCTATCTGCGATTCAGTAGTCAATTGACAACCAGAATGGGATCTGCGATTCAGTAGTCAATTGACAACCAGAATGGGAGACTGGAGTCGCTCTGGGACTACACGAGCTGACCAACAGCAGCAACTCCGGTCCTACCCGTACCAGCTGCTGCAGGGGCTGTGGAACATCCTGGTCTTCTATACCCGGCCTTGCTGCACCTGGGACATGAGGTCCGACAGTGTACCTGGAGAGGTAGACCCGAGGATGAGGTGAAGGGCACCACCGCTCAGCTGGTGCTGCAAAAGTGCCTCCTGCTGATGTTGCACCTGGAGCGCCTGATGCGTCCCGGAAGGCCGCCCTCGGAGTACCAGCGGACCATCTCCCTGGCCCTGCTGGGGTGGCAGGACTGGATGTCCCGGCTGCCCGGATGCGTGTTCGTGGAGGAGGCTGGCGAGGCCATGCTGTCGAGGCTGTCGTCTGCCTGCAAGCGGAACCCCCACACGACCAGCTTCGAGGGTACGCTGCAGCTGTTCCTGAACCTCGGCGCCCCCTCCGACGAGGCTCACCACAGCCGTGGCAGCCTCCGGAAGCAGCTCGTGCAGGAGATGGCACGTCGTGTTCGCGGCCTGGTTGGCAGCCCTGGAGACGTCCATTTCCAAAGAGTTTTTTCACTTTTAGTCACTTTCACTGAACTTCAATTTCACATGGTTTGACATTTAATGAATACAAACGGAATCCACCTGGTCCATTTTGTATCTTTTTTTCTGGATTTAGCAAGTGAAGCGTAAAACCGCTTCGAATTAACTTTTGATTTTTTTTCTGTTTTGTTTCAGGTTTTGCCATTCTCATCCAAATCCTGACAAGACAATGTCATTGGTTGCCCTGTGACCAAGGACGTCCACCTGAGGATCATCCGCCACGTGGCCTGAACGTGTCCGGGTACATCCCGGAGGGAACGGAGACCACCACCACAGCACCGACGCAGGGGGAGCCCACAGCCAAGCAGGGCGGCCGAGACCCGAAGGAGTCCAAGTCCAAGGAGACCAAGGAGTCCCAGGACAAGCCGAAGGAGAAAGAGACCAAGGACAAGCCGGACAAGAAGACCAAGGACACGCCCAAGAAGGGGCGCGCGCGGGAAGCAGTCCGCCTCCTCGCAGCCTGCCCGGCACTCCTACGAGTCGTCCCCGGAACCGCCGGAGCGCCCGACACACAGGGAGAGGCCTAATGGTGGATTGTCTTTGATGTCTGTTCCATTTATGTCAGGTTTCAAGTTGTCAGTAATTCAACATTTCTGTTTGATGAAGCGTTTTCCCGCTTTCTTATTAATCAATCGGAGTATTTTTTTTCTACTGTTTTGAAGTGTGTTCGCATTCTGCTGTAAATTGGTTCCACCAAGATTCATTACAATGTTCATTACAATGGCATCTACTCAAAATGGTTATTGGTGTTATATGTATCCCGTTTGCGCCGCTCCCTGTTGCTGCGGAAGCGGTCCGCCCTGGAGAACATGCAGGAGATGGTGGTGGACGACGAGTGAGCGGGCGGCTGCGGCGGCCGCGCTGGTGCCGCCAGCGAGGGGAGGACAAGCGAGACCAGACCCAGACCAGACCAGACCCATACAGCAGAGTTACAAATCCACAAAATGCTTGGTTTTATGACGCTCTGCTTTGGGATGCAATACATCTTCTCAATACTGTTAATGAGGGATTCACGTTTGTTGGGTATTTCAAGTTTCGCATATGCTGTTGCATTCTACATTCAGCTGGTTCAGTGTTGTTGGCATTCCAATGTAATCAGTTTGGAACCCTGATTTGTAGGAAATTGCTTCGCTTTGATTTGAGGAAGCGGAAAGCCGCTTCATCGTTTTCCTGTTTGTTTTTTACAGGTTTTCCCCTCCTACCGCTCATGATGGCTGTTACCTCAAGCGCGCACTTTGCAATTACAGGTCTGTATTGTTCCGTGTCTTACATTTGTATACCATTCGTGCTAGCTGTTTTTCTGGGGAGTGTACTAGTTAAACTTATTACCAATGATTACTGCTGAGTTTATCTGATTTCATCTCACCCTTCCGAAATGATTAACAATGGTATATTGGCAGCATTATTGACTGTTTGAACTGCATATACTTCCATCTGATTCTGTAATTTAATTTTCTGTTTTCTATTAAAGCGGGTTTCCGCTTCCTTTTCGTTTTTGGAAATTTTTCTTCACTTTGCATTGATATTCCGTTACACAGGACTCTTTCTGTGTGGATTTTGGTGGCGTGTGCATGCTTTTGAAGCGGAATGTCATTTTTACCGCTTCGTGTTTTCAATTTCCTTTTTTTCCCCCTTTGCAGGGGTTTCGCCTTCTTCTGTCTCCTGCGGCAGCGGAGATCAGGTGTGTATCTGCTCTTTACTGTTTGTTTTCAAATTTCTGTAGGGTTTTTCGCTCATTTGCACTTAATTTGAAAATAAAAGTGGTTGTTTCGGGGTTTTGGAGTTTATAGGACTCCGTTACTGCAAGCCAAACGTCCATCAGAAATGGCCGAAATCGGGACCTCTTCTAAAACCTTCAAAAAAAACAGGCCATTTTGGGAAGCGGTTTTCCGCTTCCTTTTCCGTTTCAGGGGGGTTAAAAATTTGGGCAATTTACGCCTCCTAAGCAAAACTCCTATTTCTGTGCAAAGGACAGTTGCGGAACAAAAAAAGAGCGTCAAGGAAAAATTCGGGCCCCAACAGAGAACCATCACCTGGCAGGGTGGCCAGAGGGCTTTGGGCAAGGTATCTCACCCCGACCAGGCTTCTGCCACCCCCCCCCCCTGGGCGGTCCCACGCCCAGGCTGGGTGGGGGGGGGGGGGCTTAAAAAAGGGACCCCCAAAAATCAGCGCTTCTCGCCGAAACCTCTTCCCAGGCTTCCACCCCGTGTGCACTGTGGCTGTTTGTTTGGTGCCTTTTATCCCTTCTTCTTCCAGCCAGACCCCCGCTGGGGGGGTCTTCTGAGTCAAAAGAATCCCCAACCTGGGTCCAACGAGAAACGCTGCGGCCCGGGCATGGGCGTCGCCAAACACACGGAGGTTGCGTGGATCATTCCCCCAAAGCAGCACCACTCTCCAGCAAGGGCCTCGGTGCACGTGGTGATGTCGTACCCGTACGAATTGTCCCCCAAGTCGTTGACAGGGATGATGGCAACGGAACGGACACCGTTGGTAGGGCCAGGTGGGTGTGGGGAGGCCGAGTCTCCAAATCTCCAAATCGATGCGGGTGGTCCTTGAGCAAAAAAAAAGTTCCCGTCCCAGCACATTCAATCAAATCCCACCCACAATTGGCCATGTTTTGATTTTTGACCCGATCGGTTGGCAATCCTTCAGGGGCGGCAGTCTTAAGGAAAATGCTGTCCCTCATGGACCGCCTTGAAACTGTGTTTACTGGTAAATAAAAAAAACAACTCCTAAAATTGTGCCAATGCCCAACACCAATAATTTTGTTTAATTTGGATTTTTCCAAATTTATCCAATTTTCATAACTTAATAATATCGGCATTCTTTGGACAATTTCTGTGCATTGTGGGAGGTGTTTTGCCGCAGTACTTCATCTGAGGCAACCTCTACACCATCTCGCACTGAGCTCTTATGGGCTTATTGCAGAGAGACTTAGCTTCCAGCTCCCCACCGGTGGCCCCCAGCTCCATGACATGGAGATGCACCTCCACCGTTGCTGTCAATCCGGTCCCCCCCTTGAACCTCCCAAAATGCAGACCTGGACATTGTCCATCCATTTTCGTTTTGAATTCTCACAGTAAGAGCTCCTCAAAACCGGAAAGGCGGGCCAACACTTTCACTTGTGTATTAACACATGCATTTCGCTCCAGTCGCACTTCACAAGGGACAGGCACCCCAAACTGGCCCTCGCTGAGTTGCATTGGCACTGCACGTTGCCACTGCCAGTGCAGTTTGTCGCAAAATACGGCCCCATCCAGGCTTCTTTTTACCAACCTCGGGGAGGGGGAGTGCCTTGTGCTCTGGGGTGGCTGCCCATAGCAGGCACACCCCCGGGGGGTCAGTTTGGACCACGGTGCCGACAAACCCAGCGAATTTTTTTTGAAAATTGTCATTTTCGGGCCCCGGCGAGGTGTGCCGTAGCACTACCACCCAAAACCCACACGCCATACCCGGGGAGGGTCGAAAGTGCCCTTCCCCCTGCCTGCCCATGAGGCACCCAGCCCCCCCGGGGTGGGGGGTGCGCACTTCCTTAAAGAGAAGCCTGGCCCATCGCGATCCCAAAGAACTTGACGGTCTGCACGTCGTACCAGGCGTTGATGGGAGGGCCGGGCAGACCCAGCCCCGGGGGGCAGAAGGGGAGCTGCTGAGAACAGGGTTTTTTGAAGACCGGGGGTCCCCCCCCACCCACCCACCCCCTGGGGGGGGGCGGTTCAGGGGAGGCACTCAGTTCTCCCCGAAAATGGCCAAAAAAATGCGAAAATAGCACTTTTTTCAAAAAAATTTCGGCGCCTTTGGCGCCGAAAAGTATATCCCCCTGGGGGAACCTCCCGGAGGGGGGGGCTCGGCTGGTCCCACCGACCCCCCCCCCCGGGGTCCAAGACAAAAAAAAATCCCTGGCTGAGAAACGGCGAACTTGCGGCGGAAATCCCCTGACCTTCCCGCCATACAGCTGTTGTAATATGGTCATGCTGGCCCAGCACGGCTCTCAGTGACCATGTCTGCTGGGGTGGTGAAGGTGGAGGAGAGGGTGAGAGAGGACTGGCTCAGGGCCTTGACACCAGGAGGACACTGCAGGCGGGCGGGGTTGGGGATTGGACTCGGCCGGAGTAATGACGGGCTTCCCCCAGACGCCGGGTTCTGGGAGCCGGCTCGGCACAGAAATTCACAGAAATTTTTTCACGAAATTTTTCAGAAATTTGTCACGAATTTTTTCGAAATTTTTCACGAACCGGCGTCCCAAACGCCGGGTCGGGCGTGAACCCGGAGCCCCAGACACGGTTTCAATGCCCCTCTCAGCAAAGCCAAAAAGCATGTGCATGAACGTCGCAACAAATCCAAGGATCCCTCCTTTGGTGTTATTTGCGGGGGGGCACCACCTTTGGCCCCTGTGGAGTTTCTGTTGGAGTGTCGTTCGTGGCCCAGCAGGAAACACAGGAATGCCGGTGGGGGGGGGTTACCCTCGGAGGTGGGAGGGACCCCTCCACCACCCAACCCGGGGGAGGGTTGGCCCCTCCCCCGCCCGCCGTCCGTAGGCTGAGGGTGTCTTCCGCAGAAGAGACCCGGCCCGACCAGGAAGCCATATCTGTACATGAGCACCGCCGGGTCCAGCCCTCGACGTCGCGGCTCCGAACCCCGCTGAAGCTGGGAAGACCACCCGCTCCAGGGTGTCGGTGGCGTTGGCGTCGAACGCGCTGGTGGCCGCTGACAGACACCCACTGGTCTGGCCACAAGAGTGCCACTCGACAAAAGGTTAATTGATAGGAGTGGGGGATAACAACATCGTCCAAAAACGCCCAAAAGGGAGGAAACAAAAAATTACAATTCCAAAAGTTATGGCAAAAATTACGGTGAAGTGTTTTGGCAATTTCAATGCAAAAAAATATTTTTGGTGAAATTCAATATTCAAACCGCTTCTTAGGACTTTTTGCCTTGTTGGAGCAAGTTTTCGCTCTGCTTTTTCATTGAGAGCAAATCCAGGCTGTTGTTGGAACCAGCAGACCCACCCAGTCTCAGGCATTCCGCAAAAGTTCAAATGGCAGCTCGCCCCCCCCCCAACACAGCACCTTCAACCAAAATTGCACGAGAAAAACTGGTGAACTTTTCTTGGTGAAAACGGGTGGACACAAGGGGGAGACTTGATTTCTGAACCTTGGACCGTTCACCCCCCCCCCCCCGTCGAGTTGTGTTGGGTCCTGGCCCCAGCCGACCCAACGAATTTACCTTGAATGCGGCTCATGCTCAACCCCCTGCCACTTCGGGCACCATTTGCATAGAAATGCCCATCCCAAACGCAAACCCAAAATGGGGGTCTAAACTGCCCCCCCCCGGGCCGGCCCATACAGTTCCAAACCCCCCTGGGGGTGCGACCCCTCAAAAGAAGCTGGGGGTTGGGCACAGGACACAGGTTTGGCTGAGGCACTGGTTCGGACAGCATTTCCATGAACTCCAGCAATTCCAAAAAAAGGTTCAGAAAAGCAACTGCGTCTGGGCGCAATCATAACAACAGTTGCCGAAATTTGTATCAAAATGGAGAAATAGGTGGGCATAAAATGACAAAGGATACAACCAACTTTCTTCGACCACCCAGCCAGCAGAGCAAAAGGAGGATTTCAAAACCCGGGAATTGGATTAATTGGTCAAGACACGTTGGGAGGTAAATGGTAGGTGTAAAAAGCACAAAACAGCCAGATGTGCAAAGCAGCTACCAGGACAATTGCATCTAGGACAACCACAAATCAGTGATGACTTTCGGAACCTTCAAACTCAATGACTTCCAGACCCCTTCTGTGTCTAAAGACCTGTTTCTTTTTGTGGCAATGGGTGGTTCCTTGGATACGTACCTCCTGCCATTTTTAGTGTTTTTGGCATTCCTGTTCCTGGCTGGTTGTTGGATGAAGGGGACAAATTGGCCAGGCGAACAACGGGGGGGGGGCGTGAATCACGGTTGTAGTCGTTGCCTGGGGTGCCTGGCACCAGCTGCAGCACGCAGGGGAGGGTGGTCAGCAGCGTGAGGGCGGGGCGGCCCCAAACCGTTGCTGACCGACACCCCCCAGGGGGGGGGGATTCCATTTACTGCGGTACGCGAAAATGCATGAACCGCAGACCAGGGAATTTCTTAAGGCAGTTGGTCACGCAAAGTCACTCGGGCCAAAATGGCTCAGTAACTGCTCAAAAAAAATCCCCACCGTCAGCGCCAAGCATCCAATTCCAATCATTTTCAAGCCGACTCCCCAGGGGACAGAGCCCCAAAAGCTCCCCTCAGGGGTGGGGTAAGACACAGTTTAGAAACGGTGTAGGCGGGCCTGCAGAAGGCTGAGCCATGCCAGCAGGTCGGTGGCGTTGCCGATACCGATGACGTACCCCTGGGGTGAGGGGGCCCGGCAACATGGGGAAGCATCGCGATTGCTGCTTGAGCTGGGGGGGGGGGCAGGACCGTATGGGGTGCCTGTGGGGGGGGGGCAGTACCCATCAACCCAGCAACGCGCAAGGAGAAAATCGGCAAGGGAAATCGGTGCCCCTGAGATACAGGAAAGCCTGGTGCGGGTCGGACCTCCCCAAACCCACCAGGATGGGTTGGGGGGGGGGTCGACCCACCCATGGATCTGGGGACTCTCGTACAGCCTGGGGGGGGGGGGGTAGCATGGCCCACGGCAATAACTGCTACGCCCCAGGAAGTTGTCACCAGTCAGTGCTGCCAGTCAGATGGTGGGCTTTGAAGGACATAGCGGGACAGGGACTTGGGCATAGACCTTATGATCCAAAAAAAATGGAGCGTTTGGAAAAGAGGACGTCGTTTCACGACCCTTGGGGAGGCCAAATAAGAGGCTAGAAAATTTGGGGCTGGCTGGAAAAAATGATGCCTGACAGGGGTGGGTGGGTGGGCATGGGAGGGGGGGGTCGT
>CAAHFI011931827.1:0-14210 GCA_900893395.1 Euglena gracilis | reverse complement strand
TCCTCCCTGCATTGCTCTGTGCTTTGCTTCTTGGGAAGTGGGAAAGGGTTTTTTCTGTTACTCTGATTTTCAGTTCCCAAGTAGGTGCGCCAAGGCGAAAGCGAAGGCTTTTTGGTAATTGGGAAGAGGAATTGGGAATCAGACATACACTTGGTAGCAGTTTGGTTATGATCCTACACATACTTCACAGAAAAAGGCTATCAGGTATTACACTTGGTAGCAGATTGGTTCGATCCTACGCTGACTGGCAGCGGAGGGCCCCTGCATCGTTATTACACGGTCGCAGCGTCAGCTCCCGGCTTTAGTCAACGTCTAAGCAGACGAGCAGGCTCCGGAAGGCTCTGTACGGTATTACCGTTACAGCCCCTCTGGTGCCAGCACAACTGCTTATTTTTGTAGGTTTTTGCTGTTTTTGCCATCAGAAAGATGCAAAGCACAGCCCCAACCTCAATTCGCCTATGCCTTATTACAGCCGTCATTGCAGACATGACCAAGAAACTGGGATTGGAAGCTTTTATGTGAAAGTGCTTCCAGTTCGCCACGCCGATGAGGCACAATTGGTTCAATTGTCAATATTGCAACATTTGTCATCATTGACAGTGGTCGGCGATGATCCCTCCACTTCATGGCTTCAGAGGCTAATGTGGCCTCTTCCGCACTCACTTTGCCACAACGGGGGTATTCGCCTCTGTCTGCGGCAATGTGCAGCTGCGCACACCGGAGAAACCGTGGTGATTTCCCACCGGGCTTCTCTGTGATGGTGGGCTGGAAACCCGTGTTTCTTTCAACCACCGCCCGTTCTTCCACCGGCAAGCCCTTATAGAGCTTTGCCACCACCACCGATCTTGGGTGCTATCGCACACTACCTTGGCAGCCGGAGACTCGCCTAGTGGTACTGGAATCTCCGGTACGTCCCAACCCATGGATGGCTATGGAAGGGCACTGGGGAGCTCCTCACTGCTGAGGATGTGCAGGATATCGCTGCTCGGCTTCCAGGGCATCACCTCCTTGTGAGGCAGTTCAACCATGTGCAACAATGCGTTGCAGATTGTGCAACCGCACTCAACAAAGTGCTCCAGTTTGATGAGGACAACCGAAAACATGTCTTCACCAAGCTGGAATACTGCTGGAATTACTTGCAGGAAGCTGGCAAATATTTCCAGACGAATTTCGAAAGTGCGGTATTGACCTTGCAAACTTTCGGAAACTTTGACAAAATGTGCCAACAACTCCCCGCAAAACTTCCGGCAATTAGTGAGTGCATGCGTGAAGCGGAAACGCGGAATGACTCCGAGTTTCTGCACTTGCATGACTCACTACGACAGTTGTCGGAAAAATGGAGTCCTGTTCATCGCGTTGTTGTATTTGCAACAAACTGTTGCATGCACGAGATTCCTCGTCTGCAACACACAGTGGTGGATTTGTGTCTATGGACCATTTCAGCACATTGTCCGCAAACTTTCCATGAATCGAAACACCGCATTATGCAGTTGTGCGACGAAACGGAAAAGTGTCGGCAATTCCAGTCACAAGCCAACGAGAATTTTGCTCCCACACGTATGTGCGGCAGTTGGAGGAGCGACTTTCCCATTTGGAGCAGAAAACCTGTTATTGTGACGCAAATCGGTTGGATTCATCCAATCTGAGCACGAAAGTGGCGGAAGTAGCACAACGGCAGGATTCCCTGCAGTTACAGTTGCAATCCGACATTGGCGGGATTAACTCGGCCATTGCAGGTTTGCAACAAAGCTATTCTGCACTTTCCCACCGAGTTCCGGACATTAGCGGTATTCAGACTGTATTGGGGAACTCCAGACCCGTTATGCATCGGTGTCTACCAAAGTAACGGAAATGCAGTTTACCTGCAGGTTCCAGTTCCGGATTACTGGGAACCCTGATTTCAAGGCATTTTATGATAAAATGCTCACTGACAATCAGGAAACCTTGCAAGATTTCTGCAACAGCCTATTACGGCTTGAGGAATCGGTGAATCAAGGCCCGATCCACGCAAGGTGAGATTACCAGGTTGGATGAGCGAATTTCCGCGTTTCTGGATAAGCCACAACCGGAAACTTGCCGTGGTACCACAACCGCGTTGTCGGATAATCCCGCACCGGTTGCACCCACCACCACACCGACCAAGGTGCAAACACCTTTGCAGATTCTCTCAAAAGCTGTAAAAGCATTAACGGGACAACTCCAACTATTGGATGAGTCTCACGGGAAACTTGTCCAAGATGTCATCGGAATTCTGAAAGGATTCCGCATTTGGATGATTTTTCTCGTTACCGCAAGCGTATTCGCGCTTTGAGGAGGAAGTTGACCGTATTTGCGGCCACTCCAACTCGTTGAGCATCTGGAGCAAAGTGTGCATGACTTGTCTGTGGGTTTGGATAATGTGTCCAACCAACAGCGGGTTTCACACCGCATTTCGGCAGTATGCATTGCCGAAGATGCGCAAATGTTCAGAGTCGCGTTTCCATACCCGGCTCTGGGTGCACATGCACCACCACCACCCGTGTCCCGAGTGTCACAATCCGCGATTCCGGGAATTGTGCCAGCATTGGCCTTGTCCACAACCCAAACCAGTTTTGGATGAATTTCCCATTACGGGAACGAATTTTCGGAAACACGGCGTTCGCCAAGTCTCCACCAAGAAATCCATCATTCCATGCTTGTGCGTGGAATGAGCCAAACCCGTACACCGGGAGTGGGTCACATGTTGCAGCGCGACGTACCCCCACACCGGAGAGTCCCCGTATTACGGGTGACCAACAGGGTTGCGACCGGATTTCCGGTACAGGATTCACCTTCACCAGAAATTTCGCGATTACGACAAGAATCCGAACGGATACGCTTTGTGCTCGAGCGTACCCAGGCCCAAACCGCGGAATACCACCGAGGGTCATTGGTTTCTCAGAAAGACTTCAAGGGCACCATGGCAATCGTGAACAAGGTGAAACCCAATTGGACGGTGATCCAACCACATTGTGAGACAGTTTTTCGGGACTAGGAGTACTACTGGGCATTAAAAGGGCCAACCCAGGACACAAAACCCGGAGTGATCAGGATGGAATTCATCGATTGCCTCCTAGGATGAGAAGGAGCGCGCGCGACAACTTGTAATTCGCTACCGCGTTTTTTTGATGACTTGGTAGAGCAATACGCTTCCACCAGTTCAAGTTTTGTCGCTAGGAGTACACTGCAGACCAAGTGGCCGGCAACGCGCCCCACCTGATCGCGAGTGAAGTCCATTGACCTTTGGTATGCCAAATGGTTAGACTTGCCGCTGAAGTGATGAACTCAGTGAAAAGCAAATGCACGAACAGTTTGATGCTGTTCTCATGCATTTCACGCCTAGCCTCATCAAGGATATCCACCGTGAGGAGTTGGCGAGTCATCCAATGACTCTGGACCAACGCTGGAACTACGTTTCCAAGCAGTTGAAGCTATCACAGCTTCTTGGTCTGTTAAATTCGCGTATAACCACACCCAACCGCTGGATTACGGTTGATTTGGTGAACGCATTGTAAAATCACCGGTTTCACCCACTTCACAACCACGGGATCGAAAACGCGATACCCGCGTTCTTCGGACCAAGCCACGGATAAAGTGTGCTTTTGTGCACAAATCGGACATTATTGTCGGGAATGTCCTAATCCTGAAGCGCGAAAGCGTATTCAGAGTCCGCGAGACTCGACCTCATCACGAGGTTCGGGTTCTTTCGCATTTTCACGCCAATTGGGCAATTCACGGTCATCGGGTCCCCGTTCTGGTGGTATTAGCCCCCTGATCCCGTCCGTGACGAGTGGAACACGGTACCCCTCGCGGGTAGGTCACTCGGTGCCCGGCCAAGAAGCGTGATTCTTATCGCGAGACATCGCGATCGCGTTCACGAAGCGGATCATGCTCTTCGCGATCCTCATCGGGAAACCCCGATACGCCGGTCATGGTCGACGGGATACCCGCTCACCACGACAGTTTGACGGGAAATCGGGAAACCGATCCCCCCGTTACCCAGAATCGCGACGCAAATCTCGGTGTTCGCTTTGTGGATCGAGTGATCATCACTCATCCAAATGTCCGCGTTCTCGTTTCTCCGCCTGGCAACGTCATCGCGGTATGAATCGCGGTGATAAAGGTCAATCCTCCAACGCCATAAAGTCGGTTTCAAGATATCTTGTTTGGAGGATGACACCCCAGCTTCGGGCAGGAGGGGGATGAGACCACGGATACCTATTCGACGAGGCCCGCATGGCGGTGCGCCCGTTAAAATCCGTTTATACCTCTAAAAGGCCATAGCCGGCTATTCGGCCTGTTCGGACCTGGAGTAGGAGCCCGAGGTCGAGGCACGGACCTCTGGGCTGATGAACAGATGAGAGTGGGACCTGATCAACCTGCCCCCCCTGCCATCTGCCTTTCTGGTCGGTACCCGGAAAATTTTCGGGTCCCCACCCCCCACTCTAACTTTCATGTCGGAATGTTGTGCAAAGTAGGAAAGGGTTCATGGGAAAGCTGGCAAGAAAACGTATTTTTCGCCAGACTTTCACTTGCCTACCCCCATGGAACTTTTGGTCCAAGCGGAAATCAAAATCCAAAATTTTTGTGCAAAAGTCAAAATTCACGTTGACACTGGTTGTCGCAATTGCACTACTTTTCGGTTCGGGTTGATACCAACCCGCCTCTTGGTGCAAGCCAAGAAAGCCGATCAAAATTACGACGGCTGACAACCCCCGTGTGTGGTGGTGACTTGGGATGCTTTTTGGACATTGTCTACCCCTTGGACGTCTCAGAATATTCTTTTGTTTTTATTGAAATCCTCGGATTCCAATTTTTCTTGATATCCCAATTGTCCCAAAGACGTAACACAATCAATGTTGAGACATAACCAGAGCCAGCAGTCTGCACAGCAGGAAAGGTTCGAATTAGGAATACAAAGTTCGGTTCAGGCGGTTAGTAAATAGTCCGCACACGCCCCCCATGCCGGAGGACGCGGCGCCACAGGCACAGGACGAAACGGCATCACACCACAAACAAAATGGCTTTACTATGGTTCAATGGCTTTACTGTGTTCAAGCACTGATGCATGGTGTTCAACACGAATTGTCCACAAAAAAGGTTCAGAACGACAAATGTCAACACAAAGGAAGGTAAAAGAGGTTACTTCCGACGTTCACCGTGGTCCCTTCGCTTCGTGGTTGGCTTGCCATTCAAAAGGTAACACAAACCTGGGCATCAATGGCAGGTTTGTGACTGAAAGCCTTCAAAGGTTAGACAACAATCCACCCATGGCGAGGCGGGTTGGTGTCTCCTGACCCGAAAAACCATCCAAAAGGCCCCCTGGGGGGCTTGACTTTCCTCCCGCGTGACTGAAAGCACGATCAAAACATTTGGGGGAGGCCAGGCTGTCTCTTGTGATGCCAACCCCCATTCACATTCTGAAACGTCGCAAAACATTCTGAGCGCCTGGCGTAGGATCGATTGTAAATTGTGATCCACACAATAATTCTTGAAAACCTCATTCATTCTGCCTCCTGGTTGCACAAAGGAAGCCACAGGCTCCCATGTACTGCTGCTTGCCGGAAAATTCTCCCACCAAACCAAAAATTTCCATCCCCTTGGTACTTGTGCTTCAAAATCTTGTAAACATTGTAAAAACCCAATTGTGCTTGTTCTCTTCTGACATCTGCAAGGGGGTCCCCTCCCTGGTCTGGCATGGGGGTGTCACCCTCCACTGGGTCTCCAAGCAACATCACCGGTCAAAAGGTCTGGGTCTTCTTCCAAAAGGCTTTCTTCATTCAAAGCAACCTCCCACTTTTTGCACAAACCCAAAGAAACATCAATGACCCCTCCCAAAGATGGACTGCTTGCAATTTGCACTGAATTGAACCTCGATTTGAGAACCCGAAAAGGTCCTTGCCGGGGGGGAAAGCTTGGGCCATGATTTGTTTGGCCATCTTTTGTTGTGCACCAAAACATAGTCATCTTCTTGAATTTTTGCTGGTACCCTCCCCACTCAAAATCTTTTTTCTCAATTTTTTCAATCTCTGGGAAGCTCTTTCTTGAATTTCATCTGTCAAAAGCCAGAATGGGTTTCTGAGTTTGTCACGGTTCTGGGGTAATTCAAACCTCCAAGCTGGTCTGCCCAAAAACTTTCATGGGAGACAACATTGTTGTGGGGAAATCTGTGAATTCATGAAAATGTGCAATAGGGAATCAATTGTACCCAATTTTTGTCCTTGGAAGACAGACTCAATGCTCGCATATTCTGCAAGAACATTTTATTGACATTTCAACCAAACCGTTTGATCTGGGGTTCCGGGGAAGCGAAAACGATAATTTCACGTCGAGAGCTTTCAGGGCTGTCTGGTAAAACCACTGGGCTGTCTGAATCGCACGTCGTTGTCAGACCTCACAACGACGGTTTTTCCAAAAACAGAAATCCACCGGTCCAAAATAACCTCAAAACACCTTCTCTGGTTACCGTTTTCTGTGTGGGGATGAATTGGCAAAATGGGACAAAGTCGACCAAAGTCAGCACATAGTCAAAACCATTGTAGGGTCCATTTGCACAAAATCCAAACACAAAACTTCATTGCTCACTGTTGGAATCGGTAAAGAACCCACCTTTCCACGGTCACTGGGGCGGTTTTGTTTTGAAAGGGTGCAAATTTCACATGTCATCAAATGGCCCTGCAAATTTCCAACATGTCCTTCTTGGAAACCTTGGACTGAAAATGGCTCAAAAGAACAACAAAGTCCTTTCAGACCAACATGGTTGCTTGCCTTGTGACACTTATCCAAACAAATTTCAACAATGAGATGGAACAACCAATTTTCTTCACAATACATGGCCTTGGCAGTCTGAACCAAAACTCATTGTCAGTGAAACAGGGTTTTGAAACTCCACTTTTCCTCGAAATCTTTTAGCTGTGAATTCAAATAATCCTTTTCTGACACTTGCACTCTGTGGGACAAACTGAAAATCTTCTGCAAAAACAGGTCAAGCTGCACATCCATCTTCTGAAAAGCGTTCCTTGCTTCTTCCTCAAAACGAATTTCAAATTTGTTCTCAAAATCAGCACGAGACAAAAAAACACAATTCATTTTTGCAACCTGCCACATGAACAATATTCAGTTTGAACTGGTGCAAAAACACATACATCTCTCTTTTGTTGAGGGGCGGTTCACCTTTCAGAAAAGAGGCGGCTGCCACATTGTCTGTCATCCACACAATTGGCAGATTAGCAAAATCCTTGTTTGCGAAGCAACACACCACAAAATTTCCTTTTCCCAGGTGGTGTATTTTTTCTTGCCTCAGTCCATTTCCAGTTGTAGTGGCCCAAAGGCACCAACCTCATTTCACTGGGTAGTTGTGTTTTCAGGGTTCCCTCCACTTTCACACCACTTGTTCGAAATTTCTCAGGAATTTGTGTTTGTTAAAGGGTTTGCCACTGAAACAAAGCAGAACCACCTCCCAAATCAGAACTGTCAGTCACCAAAACAATCTCTCCTGAACTCCTGGGGGTACCCAACACATCAAGAGAAGACAACTTCCTTTTCATTGCATTCAAACAATTTTCCACCTTTTCAGTCCACTTCCATTTCACATTCTTTTCAGCAGATCTGTGAGGGGGGCTGAGTCAAAGGTAAAACATTTCACTTGTGCGATAAAAATTCATGGCTCCCAAAATTCGCCTCACCTCCCTTTGATTCTGCACTCGAAAGCTCAAAATTGGCTCAATGTTCTTTTTGTTGGCCTGCCACATTCCCCATCCCAATGAGAAGACCAAATAGTCAATGGACGCGTTCAGAAAAAACATTTACTCAGTGTGATTCTCACTTGGTTCTTTCTGCAAACTTCAAACCACTTTTCCCAAAGATACAAATGATCCTTTTTCAGAGTTTGCACCAACCCCGTGTCATCAAAAAAAGAAGCCAGGTGCACATCTTTCAAAATCTCTCCCACCCTCAAATCTGTTTTGCACGGGAGATTAGGATTTCCATGAGCTCCTGAAAAATCCCTGGGGCATTCATCAACCTGAACGTCATCCTTTTTGGACGAAAACACCTCCCTGAATGCAAAATGCAGACAAATTGCTTTTTGTGGTTGGATTTGCCAATACCCACTCCGCATGTCCAGGGTACTTTTCCACCGACACTTGGTCAAACGTTCAAAAACACCTCCACGCTTGGCAAACAACCTGCATGTGCCTTGCTCCTGGCATTCAATTTTCCATAATGGATGACCATCCGTCTGGTACTTGACCCTTTTTTGTCCACCATTAATGTTGGGCTGCACACCTGGGGGATTTCACCAATTGGGAATTGCTTAATCAACCCTGACTTAAGCAAATCTTCACACTGAAGGTCAATTTCTTGTGTACCAGGCAGCCATTCTGCCATGGCACTGTGTACCAGATACAAGGGGCTACGGCCTACAAGCTGGCTGCGGCCGGGCCGTACACAGTGGCATGGTTTAACCATAAGACAAAGAGAGAATCTCAGATATAGCGAAGCTTAACAAAAGCCACTGGTTCCTAATTCAAGTTACAGGGTTTGGTGCTTTGCAATTCTGTTTTAGAATTCAGAGGGCGAAGTCCCATTTGAATAGAAGTTTATATTTCTTCTTTTACAAAGCTCGAAAGAGCAAAAGTTACTTTCATATAAGGGACCCTACCAATTCTTCTGCTTGTGTGCTTTGCATTCAAAACGGGAAAAGGGAAGCCAATTTTATTGTTACTCCCCCACGGGCCTTTCGGGAGGAAAGCATAAGAAGAAAAGCCGGGGTGGGACGTACACTTTGTAGCAGAATAGGTTAACGGTCGTACGACAAAAGAAACACCCCACAAAAGGCGACTAACACGGGCGAGGTGTCTCAGGGGCACAAGTGGCTACGGCTGCATCACAAAGCCTCTGATCCCCAACCTTTGCTTATATTTTTGGTGTGTTTTGACACAAATTTTTACAAACTATTATTTTTCCCGATTTCACAAAAATTTCCCAACTTTCACAAAATGCAACGTGCACATGCACATACGGGAAACGCACCTATTAACTACGCTTTGTTAATAGTTTCGCTTCGTGGACTGCATAATGCAGACGAAGTCCCTACAGCGACAGAAAATTTCTTCACAAGGGGCGGATGCCCAAACCGCTTTTGCGGCAGAAAATTTTCCTCACAAGGGCGGATGCCCAAACCGCTACTGCGGTGAGAAATTTTCCCATACAAGGGGCGGATGCCCAAGCCGCTTCGGTGGCACCCCCCCCCACAACTGGGCTTTAGAACCCACACCGCATTGGCGGTGCCCCCCCCCTACAACAAGCCGCTTCGGCGGTACCCACCCTCCAAGGGTCTTCGGACCAACCGCTTCGGCGGTACCCACCTCCAAGGGTCTTCGGACCCAAGCCGCTTCGGCGGCGCCCCCCCTCCAAGTGTCTTTGGACTCAAGTCGTTCGGCGGCACCCCCCCCCTACAAGGGTCTACGGAAACAACCCGCATTTGCGGACCAAACCTTACAACAACCGCATTTGCGGTAAAACACAATCCTACAATGGGTCTAGAGACCCCCCGCTTCTGCGGAATACAACTCACAATTGGGCAGTATGCCCGGACGGGGTTGGCAATTAGTGCTTTTGGCACCCAATTGCCAGCAGAGCCCCCCCCTTACGAGGATGTCCAGGTCGTTGTCCTCAAGGGCGCTCGGGCCTCTCAAAGTTGCCCTGGCTCGGTCGACAGGAGTGCAGCTTCGGGCTGTGGTCGGCTGAGGAGGTCTGCAGCAGGTGTTGAAGGTCCCTCGCGTCCTGCGCGGATGCCATCTCCACGGGCCGGCGGCGGTTGCAGGCACTGCCGTTGTTGCCAGGAAGAAGGCCACGGCTCGTGCTGGTCAGTCGTCATGTCAATCTCCATCAGTCCTTGCAGGGGTAGCTCGGGGGGCCTGGTCCTGGTTCGCCTCGATGTCTCCGCACGACAGTAGGCATGCTCCTCGACCCTGGCTTCCGTGAATGCGCTCGTTGTCACTTTCTCCATTTCCAAACCCCGGTGTCCTTTTTGCTTAGGCGCCGCAGGCAACCCGCTATGCAGTATCCACCGTTGTGGTCTCCGCCGGTACGTGCAACGGGGGTGGCCTTTTGGATTTCCCTTCACTTTCTCAGGTGATAAGATGTCGTCGCCCCTCACGGGTTGGAAACACCTTGTTTTTTCCAACCCCCCCGGCCCTACCACCGGTAAGCCCCATTCGGGACTTGCCCCCCCCCCACAACTGGGAGAAATCCAGAACTACCTTGGTCCGCTGAAATGCGGTTGGTGGTCCCGCACACTGCCGGTGTCATTATCCCATGGACAATGACCCCGAAGAAGACCGGGATTGGTTCTCCAGTAACACCATTGAGCGCGTAGTCGCAAATTTACCGGAGAACACCCACTACAACAGCAATTTCGACACATCGAAGCATGTGTACAAAATTGCGCGAAAACACTCAACCAAATCCTACAATTTGATGAAGAGAGTCACAAGGCCGTTTTCGGCAAAACTGGACTTCTTTTGGCAATATATCCAAGAATTTGGACAATTTTGCCAAAAGAACTTAACTCCACTACAATGGACCTTCAGAACCTTCACCAAGGTTTTGACGCATTTTTGCGCAACACCTTCGTGCAAAACTTCCAACAGGTACAAGAGACCTTCCAAACCGCGGAATCGCGGAATACTGCAAAATTTTCACATTTACAACAAAATCTACAACTATTGTTCACAGAACTTGAAATTTTTCTTATACAATGCAAGTAATGCAATCCCGCCTACAACAACGGAATAAAGCGCCTACGGGTGCGGAACTTGGCTCATATGTCTCATATGAGCATTTCTCAACCTTGTCCAATGTGGTACAACAATCCCCAGAACGCATTTTGCGTTTGGTGATGAAACGCGAGTTTTCATCAAAATTTTGCACAAATACGCGAAAAACTATGTACAAAGAGCTTTTGCTCAACAACTGGAAGAGCGGATTGCTCGTTTGGAAACAAACTCCTGCAGATGCGGTGAAGTTTCAACAATTTGACAACATTGCACACTCAAATGGCGGAAACGCGCATCGGCAGGATTCCCTCCATGAAAAGTGGCAAACTGACATACAAAAACTTGAAACTGCCTCCAATGCACTACAATCCGCCACGGTGAACTCCAATCCCGCGATGTGGTGATCCTTAGCCTACAAACCGCGAATGAGGAACTCCAAGACCGCGAAAAGGTCATTACTACCATACAAACCGGAATACGGACCTTCAAATCGCGTTTGCAGACCTGAAAATCGCTTTTGCGGATGTTTCCGGACTACAAACTGCATTTGGGGACGTACAACGCCGCTTTGCGGAAACTTCCACCAAAAATCCCAGTATGGAGCATTAAGGTCCACTGTAACCGATTTGTATAATCAGTTACAAGCGGATGTGAACAACATCAAATCTGCATTTGCGGATTTGCACAAACGGTGCAACGGTATTCAAAAATCAATTCCGGATATCACCGGCATTAAAATCGCAATTTGCGAATTTGAATGCCCAAACATAAAACCTTACAATCCACCACTTCCCACTTACAAAAACACATACAAGAACTTTCTCCAAGGGTCTCTGGACTCCAACCACCTTCGGATGGACAAACGGTTCGCGAAGTCGAACTACCCCTTGGTATTCGCTAATTTTATGACCAAATGCTTGCGAGAAATCAAGAAGATTTACAAGAATTTGTGAAACCTTGATGAGGACCGAAAATTCGTCACTCAGCAAGTTGTCACCCTAAAACGACAAGTTTCGGTGCTGGAGAACCGACTTTCTACAATGCCGATTGACAAAACCGCTGAAAATGCGGTAGGGGTTAACCCAAACCTATACTCGGTACCATTTCACAAACTGAGAATCGGCTGAACGCACTTACAACCGCAATGGAAACTTTGGCTAAGCGGGTCCAGTTTTTGGACACTTTTCCAAACGTTCTGCGGATTTTGACGCAATTGTTGACAAATTACCACTTTGGATGAACTACCGTCATACCGCAAACGTATTAAGTTTGCAGTGTGATGTTGAACGAATTTCGGACCTTTTCCAGTGGTTGCTTCTTTGGAACAAAGCATACAAATTTTGCGTTGAGTTTGGGTGATTCATGCAAAATTTCGCAACCCCCCTGCACTTTTGGACGTTCAAAAACACTGTTTTCGGTGGTCAAAATGCAGCTTCCAGCTCACAACGCGCTTTCCGCGCACCAATCGAAGCATCTTCTGATGCCCGACATCCAACTCGCGACTTTGTGCATAAATTGCGATGTGTTGGATACCAATCCTTCCAAAAGCGCAGTATGCGCACCCCACAAGCATCCTCGGATGCGCATGCCCTACAAGCATCCACGATGCACATGATCATGCACATGCCTGCAATGCGATTACAATCGCCATTATCCACAACTCAAGATTCCTCCCCACAAGGTGAATCTTCGGATGAGGAACCGGTTTACCACAAAAGCCGCCCAATCCTTCCGGTTTTACAACAAGAAATTCGCGAATCGGAACTGATTCGCGGTATGAGCCATACCCTACCACGGGTATTGGCCATGAATCGCGAATGCGACACACGGACTTTACCGCGGTTCCCCGATTCCCCGTGAACAACGGGATTCTTACGCCCCTGGTATGTTACCACACCCCGAATCGCGGAAATCGCGAACCTTTACAATCCGAATCGCGGAATCGCGAACACACAACCATACAATTCGCGGAATTGCGATGTACCAAATACCCATGGTACCTATGGTACCATGAGTAACACCTTGGATGCGCATACGCGCATACCACCACAACAACCTTACTGCAAACAACTACGACGGAAATCGCGGTTTCACAACGCGATTTCAAAGGAACATTTACAATTGCCAACAAAGTCAAGCCACAATGGGACGGAGATCCGCAACATGAAACAATTTTGGCGCGACTGGACGTACTACTGGACTTGAAGGGTCCAACCCAAGACGGGAACCCTGAGGTTAATCAAGATGGAATTCATTGATTGCCTCCCAAGGGAAGAAAAAGAACGCGCTCGACAACTTGTGATCCGGAATCGGATAACTTTTGATGAACTGGTTGACCAATATGCGTCAACTGTTCAAGCCTAATTTCGTGAATTACGCTTGAGAAAAAGTGGCGCAATTCGCGCCTAGTGACCGAAAATGGAAGTCAAGCGACCTTTGTATTCCAAATGGTTGGGATTGGCTTCTGAAGTGATGAACTGGGAGAGAACCAAATGAAAGAACAATTCGATGCGGTCTCCTCCATTTCATCCTACAATCATCAAGACATCCACCGCGAGGAACTCGCGGACAACAAACTGACCCTTGAACAAGCGATGGAACTATGTTTCCAAACAAATGAAACTCTCACAACTTTTGGGACAGATACAATCGGCTATTACCCACCACCCTACCGCTGGTCTCCCTAGCGGTACGGTAAGTGCCCTACAAAAGACTTCTTCTCCAAAATCCCCACGGGGATACGGTAAACATACAACTCTCCAAAGGGTGACACAAAAACGCGCTATCCGCGCTTCATCTGACCAATCTTCTGACAAAACTTGTTTTTGTAACAAATCGGGGCATACGTCCCGAGATGCCCCACCCTGATACGCGAAAGCGGTATCAGAGTCCAAGGGGTTCACAATCCTCGTGGAGCTCGCGCTCCTCTGTTTTCACACAAATCTGGACAATCACAATCTTCGGGTTATCGACAAAGGTCCCGATCACCGTTCCGCGACCGCGGACGCGATCGCGTACCTCGTGGTCGATCACCCCGACCCCCTTACAAACGTGACAAGATCGCGAATCATCGCGATCCCGTTCGCGAAGTGGGTCATCGTCTTCGCGATCGTCATCCGGAACCGGATTACACCAAAAAACGTGGTGAACGGGATTCTGTTCACCAAGACCTCCAAGGGGTGAAAGCCCATCAAAATCACAAAAACCGACAAAAGTGTTCCCATTTGTGGATCACACAACCACCATTCGTCCAAACGTTACCGTTCCGCTCTCCCCGCCGAACCAACGATACCACAATGATATACAAAACACAACAACAAACACAAGGTCGGGTTCAAAATCTCCTCTTTGGAGGAGGGAACCCGGCTTCGTGCAGGAGGGGGATGAGAAGTCCGAATCCTCGTTGGAGGA